>JZLH01S0458857.1:70232-81429 GCA_001188425.1 Eucidaris tribuloides | reverse complement strand
TTCAGGGCTTCATTTTTAGGCCTCATCAAAGACACTGGTAGCATGGGGAATCATGTAGCTCAGATTTTTTTAACTGTGGTAAATGTTAGCCGAATACCTTTAATATTATGCATTTAAAAATCTATGGTTTAATAATGTAGCAAATAATAATATGAGTATTTTTCTTCTGCAGACTTGTGATGTGCTATTTCTTTCATCTGTTTCCGTGAATACATTTTCAATAATAAAAACGGAACTTGCAAGTAATAGTTATTGCAGTGTCTGGCAAGCCATCAGGTTATCAGGAGCAACGTTTGTCAGAAAGGTATGCATAAGATTTGCATATATTACCGAAGTGATCTACATGTATTACGGTTGTTTTCGTTTCACTCTTACAGCACGTCGGCCACCATGCTGGTCAGCGCCTTCTGGCACGGCATCCACCCCGGCTACTACCTCAGCTTCATGACGGTACCCCTGGTCCTGCTCGCCGAAGCCTCATGATACGGGCCTTCCGCACCGAGAGGAACGGGACGACCTTCGACTGGCTCAACTGGTTCTTCCGGATGCGGGCGTTCGACTACCTGTCGACCGGTTTCCTCCTCCTGGGACTGCATGCAGTGTTGAGGTACTGGGCGTCGACGTACTTCATCTGTCACGTCGTCACGTGTGTGTTTATCGCGCTCGGCGTCGCTTTTCAGCTGAAGAAGAAGAGAAAAGCGGACAAGGAGGCAGATAGTCGAAGCAGTGGCAGTAGTATACAGGATTTGCAGAAAAAGAGTGATTGATGATTGTTGTGTTGTTTGGTATGTGCAAATCTGAATGTTAATTCATTCAAATGTGAAAGGAAAATTTTATTTTGGATATTTATATATCAAGTTAGATACCATGGATTGTGTATTTAGACGTACTACAAGAAAACGTCCATTGTATACCCTTATGTAAAGATTGTGTCATTGATTTGCACGTCAAAAAACATCTATATGAATCAAATCAGCTGAAATCATATCCAATGTGAAGATTAGTATAAATAAACACCTCTCATAGAGACTTGGGGTAAAATATTGAGTTTTGGTGAAAATCTGGACGGTTAAACTTCATCCTTTTTCAAATGACTTGCCAGCAATTTCAAAAATACCGTTTGGTATTGATAATGAAGGAAAGTAATGGTCTACTGCAAAGGTGCTGTAAATCTACAGAAAATATGTATGTAATGCAATGCAGGGTAGGAAATAGGAATTGATCTTAGGGGCAAGACCCTTTTAAAAAAGGGCACTTTCCGAAAAGGGGCAGGCATTCTTAAGCTGTGAGGGCCTGTAAAGAGCAAACAAAAAAGGGCACCAAACACTTTTCAATCGCTGATCAAAAAAGTGAGGGTCCCAATTGTACTGTACAAAAAATGGAGACTTCAACCAATAACATGCAGATACATGTAGTTACTGTTTTGTCATGGTGATATACCATTTGAAGAGTATAGAATAAGAAGTACTGAAAGGCTCAAAGTTGTCTACAGATCATAATTATTGTTTGAGTTGTACATCTAAACTTGGTGAAATTAATTGACACAATAAAATTTTGTGTGGTGAAATAGTCTCGAAATTCGTCCGGGGGGGCAGTTAATTTAGAGTTAATTGATTATTAAGACAAGCAAGATGGTGCTGTTCTGTTGTTGTGAAACAGAACAGTTTAGTTGTGCCCTCACTTCACTCAAGTTTGATTCCTATGGCTGCAAGTCTGCCGCACTTTCCCAGGGCTTGAAATTAGTGGCGGTACGGGTGCCATTGACCACCTAAAGTTCCGTCGGGCACCCTAAAAGTCGGGTAATTGTGCCCGGGCTGACCACCAGAAAAAATAAATGTAGAAAACCGAAAAAGGGTAGAGGTCTAAAACGAATGAAAATTCTCTCAAACGATGCAGTCCTAATTGACAATTGTTCTTCTCTGTGTTTATAACGAGATTTATCATAAAAGAAAAATGTGAGCTAGCACTGTTCAGTGCTCAAATCGCTCAAATATGTGTGAGAAGGAGAGAGAGCTCGCCGAGTGAACGAGACACGTGATACCACCGATCGAGCGGGCCTCTCCCTGTCTCTCTCTTCCTTTCTTTCTTTCTCTCTTTACCTCCTCGTATTTGTAACACGATATGAAGTTCGAGCGGGCCTCTCCCCGTCTCTCTCTCTTCCTTTCTTTCTTCTCTCTTTACCTCCTCGTTTTTGTAACAAGATACAAAGTTCACGCAGACTTTGTACTTAGCCTTGTAACTGCCTGGAAAGGGAGGGGTGGATGGAGCTGGCCAAGCATCGATGTTTACATAATTGCTCCATGCTTGAAATGCTAATCTCTGTAATTGCCTTATGAATAGGCTTAGCGCTCATTCTTTCAGAATTTACTTCAAGCGTCCAGCGTTCACGCAGATACAAGAAAAAATGTGCATGAACTCGGGCAATCGGGCATACCAACTTTCAGGAAGGGTTTCGCCGTTGCGCGCGCGCGGTGATCATGTGTTGAATAAAACAACAAGAATCATATTTTTAATGTCATCAAACTACCCGTTGTACCGTAGTTCTTGATGCTCGTATAGCTCACGCACGTCCAAGCTAGCTAGCTAGCTGCGTGCATGCGTGGTTCTGTGATCTGATTGGATAAGTAAAAAAAAAAATCCTCAATCAATCAGAGTAGTACGGCGCAGCACAAACATGGGATGCCAGCGACGATATTTCACACATACCTTCGGTACCACTGCCTATGACCTAGTTCACTTAAAATGTAAAGTGTTCTTCTCTGTTTAGTTCTTTCATAACAAAACAAAACAAAAACAGGTAAAATGCACACGCATGCACACCCACTCGCGGGCAGCGGTGGGGGTGGGGGGGGGTAGTTAGTTACATGATTCTTGGGCAGGGCGTACATGTTTATGTGTTTCTTGTGTGAGTGTGTGTGTGTGTTACTATTTGTGTACTACTACGGAAATGGTAATTTTATCATTTTCTCCCAACTTGCGGGCCTTTCATAGTTTTGTTCTCGGCATTCCCGATAATTTTTTCTTCTGGCTGTTCTCGGCATTCCTGATTCTCCTGGCTGTCCCTGTTGTTCTCGGCTTGTTCTTGGTAGCTCTCTGCTTGTTCTCTGCAGTTCTCGGCAAATAGTAGGACCGTTTTCTGCACACGGAATTGTTGCAAATTGACGGTGATCACCTTTAATTTTTGCATCGCGACAGGTTTGGCAGAACATCACATGTTTTGCCTCATCAAATTTAAGCCACTTGTGGTTTTGTTCCCACTCTTTCTGTAACTTCTGATTCTCTTATTATCCTCGTATCATCAGTTTCTTTCCTTCGTTTGACTTTAGCTGCGTCACCTTTTGGACTTCAGACTTTCATGTAGCGTCACACAATAAGTTTGATTATCGAATTTTGATGGCTGAAAAGTAAACTTAAGTTCACCAAAAATCACTGCACGCTTCGCAATTGGCGTGCGGCCCTTATCCTGAGCCTGGTACTAAACCCCGTGCACGGACGCTACTCATGTTGACCAGTACGTGCACGATGTGGCAGCGCATGCCCCCTGAAGACTTGTATTAAGACAAGTGTGTAAGTTAGATTATACACTTGTTTTAATGCATACATGTCTTCAGGGGGCGCGAGCTGCCACATTGTGCACATACTGGTAAACATGAGTAGCGTCCGCGCGCAGCGGGGTTTAGTACCAGGGTCAGGACCAGACGCGAATTGCGAAGTGTGCAGTGGTTTTTGTGAACTTTAATATCATTCATGAATCTATCAAATATCCAACTTGATTAATTATTAGGTAATTTACGACACTATCAACATATAGGTGTCATATAAGTGTCAGTTTCTCGAGAAAGATCCACATTAATCACTAAAATCCCCTCCTATACATTAATTTTTTAAAAATTTTTTTACAAGCTGAATAGGAATTTATCAATAACAAACATGTACTCCTTCACCGGGATAACTCCCTACTCATTATGACAAGTGAAGCAGGTTCTTTAACCCGTTGGAGACGATTTAATTTCGCTTTAACACGCATTTCCCATAGACCTCGTGACGAGATATCTCGTCACTCGTCTTCAACGGGTTAACGTGCAAAAGGTGTGGTTCTCCCTTATACGGGACCGACGGCTTAAAGTCTCTTCCGAAAGACTAGGCAAGTAGAATAAAGTAGTTTCTGAATTAAAATTGAATAAAAAGACCGATCTCTTTAAGAAAGCTTACAATACATGATCGTGAAATATCTCGAAATAAAGTCTTGAGGTCAGGAACGTCATAAAAACGAGTATGAATATGGGCAAAATCAACACAATCAAGAAGTATGTTTAACTGTCAGTATGCAATCACACGCTACGCATAATTTTTTGGATTAGATGCATCCTTTCCAGGTTTCGCAATAGGAATAATGGTAGCTTCACACCACGCATTTGGAAAATCACCAGTGTTCCAAATTCCGTTTAGAATATAAAACCAAGAGAGATGATTCGGGCAGATGTTTCAAAAATTGATAATGGATTTCATCTGGACCAACTGCAGTATAATGACTTTTACTGAGAGAAGTTTTCATTTCACTAATAGTAAATAGGATATTATAGTCTTCTGCATTATGAGATAAAAACCTGAGTGCTTGACCTTCAGCTTGGTTTTTGTAAATCTGAAAAGCAGGAGAGTAGTGATTAGAAGATGAATTATATTCAAATTCTCTTGCCAATAAATTCACAATATCCTGTCTTTCTGTACACTTGGTACCGTCTACTGTATTCACATATGATACGGAAGAACTAGATATTTTCCACGTATTTTCTGTATCATATCCCATACTTTCTTCATGGGAGTATTAATATTTAATGTAGAAACATAATTCTTCCAAGATTGTCGTTTATTTTTCTTAATAATATTACGTGCTTTTGCCCGCGCCTCGCTGTATTTTCGTAAATTGTCCTGAGTCAGGTATTTTTAGCTCATCCGGCCCGAAGGGCCCGATGAGCTTATGCCATGGCGTGGCGTCCGTCCGTCCGTCTGTCCGTCCACAGTTTTGAAAATGCTTCTTCTTCGTCATTTCTCAACCGATTTTGATTCTGATTGTTTCATATGATAGGGCTAGGTGGGGGATTTAAAACTTCTACACAGAATCGTGAAATTCATTATATATGTTAATTTATGCAAATTTATTGGAAATCACAAAAAAGGCTTCTTCTCCTTCATTTCTCAACCGATTTTGATTTTGATTGCTTTATTTGGTAGGGCTGAGTTATGCACATTAAACTTCTACACAGAATTTTGAAATTATACTCCATTAATTAATTATGGTAACTTATGCAAATTTTTCCAAAAATAACACAAATTGCTTCTTCTCCCACATTTCTTGACCGATTTTCATTCTGTTTGTTTAATCTGATAGGGCTAGTGGGGGCTTCAAGACTTCTACACAAAATTTTGAAATTCATCAATTATGCAAATTTAAAATTAATTAATTATGCAAATTTATTCAAAATCACAAATAAAATCACAAAAAATGCTTCTTCTCATTCATTTCTCAACCAATTTTGATTTAGTTTGCTTTATCTGGTAGAGCTAAGCTTGGTACACTAAACGTCTACCCAGAATTTTTAACTGTTGCTCCATTTATTAATTTGGTAATTTATGGAATTAATCCAAAATTAACAAAATTGCTTCTTCTCCCACTTTCTGACCGATTTTCATTCTGTTGTTTGATCTGATAGGCGCTAAGGTGGGGGGCTCAAGACTTCTATAACAAAATTTTGAAATTAATCAATTATCTGCAAATTTAAATGATCAAATTTATGCACTTTAATGCAAATTTATTCAAAATCACAAATAAATCCACAAAAAATGCTTCTTCTCATTCATTTCTAACTGCAATTTGATTTAGTTGCTTATGATCTGGTAGATGCTAAGCTTGGTAGAATCATTAACTTCTATTCCAGAATTTTTACTTGCTCCATTAATAATTATGGAATTTATGCAGATTTATTCCAAAAATAACAAATTATTTTCAGTCTTATTCATCATCACACGTACGCTTTATTAATTGGTTCCACTTCAAATGTGTTTTCAAACAACAAAAATCAGTATGGAGCCCGGGAAGGGATCCGGGGGTGCAATCATATATAATTCATGTAGTTATTATTATTTTCTTTTATTATTATTTTATTTTTTTCATGTCCCTTCCGGGGCATGAAACTAATGCCGGATGAGCGCTACGTCATTGACGTTTTCTAGTTTAAAATTTCCTCAAGGCCTTTTTACGACACTTAACAGCCTCTTTACAGTCTACATTAAACCAAGGATTATGTTTACGATGTAAAGTACCCAAAGATTTTGGTATCGTAGTGGTAGCTATATCAATTAATGTATGAGAAAACAAAATCAAAGGATCCTCTGCATCCTGAAAACGTTCAACAATTTGTAAACACTGATTTGAGAAAGCATCCCAATTTGCTTTGTGAAGTTGCCACTTTGGAACTCACTCTTCTGGCAAAGGCTTAACAATATCAATAAAAATAGGGAAGTGATCACTTCCACACTGTTCACTATGAATTTTCCATTGAAAATCCATAAAAATGTCTGGTGAACAAATAGACAAATCGATAGCCGTCATGGAACCGGAGGCTGGATGGAGATATGTAGGAGAATCATCATTTAAAAGACATAAAGCAAAATGGTCGAGTATCAATTCAACAATGTTGCCTAATCTATTTGAATTTTGACAGCCCCAAAGAGAACTGTGGGCATTAAAGTCCCCTAGTAACAAAAAAGGAACAGGAAGCTGACTGACTAGTCTGTCTAATTCAGCTTGAGTGATTCCATATGGAGGTGGGATATATATTGAACATATAGTAAATGTGCAATGAAGAGTTATCGTAGCTGCAACAGCCTGGAGATTAGTACGAAGCTCAAGAGCTTCGTGTGGAATTCCCTTTTTAATCAATACAGATGAACCTCCAAAAGGTCTGCCATCTACCAAAGAAGCACTAATTTTATTAAACATATCATAACCCCTAAATGAAATATTATCCAATTCACTCAAAAATGTTTCTTGCAAACAAACAGCATATGGATTATGATCAATTAAAAGGCACTTGATTTCCTCAAAATTAGGTTTGAGCCCTCGACAGTTCCATTGTATAACAGCTTTTTCTTTTCTTGGATTATACATTTAAGTGCCATCCAATCTCGGGACAATTTTTATTTTTGAAGAAGGTTGAGTAGTTGGGGGAAATATCCATGTCGTCATCTCCCTCAACTAATAAAACATCATACTTATTCTTCGTTTTTACCGATTCAGTTGTAGGTTTTTGTACATTGAGTTGAGCTTTACTTTTATCTTTAACTGGCTTTTTTGCAGTTTGACTACTGCCAGAAGGTTTTCGAACAGGAGGATCCCGTGTCAAACTGTGACTTCGGCGATCATCCTTGGTCTTAGTTTTCTGTGGACTTTGTTTCTTAAACGGAAGTCGAGCTTTATCTGTATTAGTTGCTTTATTATTTTCATTCAATACAGGAGCATCACCGCTTACCCAAGTTAAATCTGTTTGAATACTCACTGACATTTTGGGCTGTTTCACTTTAGGTTGTTGATTAACTTCTTTAGGTTGTAGATTTGTCACTTCACTTGTTTGTTTAGCTACATTTGCGTACGACATACTTTGTACATGTTGGGCTTGATACAATTTACGTGCCTCTGGGTAACACAAGTTACCCACAGCTTTTATTTCTTGGATCTGTTTTTCTTCAACCCACTTTGGGCACATACATGAGTTAGCAGGATGACTGCCAGAGCAATTTACACATTGCTCTGGACCTTGACAGTTAGCAGCACTATGATCACATTTGCCGCATTTCTCGCAACACTCGTTTCTTTGACAAGAACTTCTGAAGTGACCACATTTCTGGCATTTGAAACGGCGGATAGGATCGGGTATGTATGTACTGACCTTGACACGTAAGTACTCAACTTGAACATATTGAGGGAGACTAGACCTATTGAATGTCAAAAACAGGGTATTCATTGGTTTTTTAACACCATTCTGATTCGCTGTGACTCTATAAACGTCAATGACTTGCTGATCAGCCAATTCGTCAATGATCTCTTCAACATCACAATCTCTAAGTTCAGGGCAGCGAATTACACCTTTGCACGAATTCAAAGTCTTGTGCGGAGATACTTTTACAGGAAAGTTAACAAACACCTCAACCTTGAGTAAGCTATTGGCCTGACTAGCTCTATCAACCTCCACCAAAATGTCACCCGATCTCAACCGTTTGACAGATTTCACAGATCCAATCAATCCCTCAATACCTTTACTGATGGCAAAAGGTGACAATTTAAGTGGTCTATTGGGATCACCACTCTGAATTACCAGAAAATGTGGAAAATGCACAGGTTCTGAATCATCATCCGAGTCATTCCGAATCCTCTTCTTTGAATATTTGTTTAAGGTAGCTGTTACGTCTTCACCTACAACTCCAGGCAAGACAAACGAATCTGCACACAAGATTCTAAGGTTACGGCTCAGTCTCGTAACTGGTTTATTATGGCCGCCATGATGGTATCTGCGAACGCTTACACAGCGCACATGCGCGCTGACCTTAGGGGTCAGCGTAGTCACTGGGATAACTCATTTGCATATCATTATTATGCAGATCATGACACTACTTACCATATCCTTCCTCCTTCCTCTGAATTGCGTCCCTTTGCTTGTCCTTTTGAAGACTACTTGCCACTTTTTTCCACTGCTTTGCAAGCTGGGAGAGACTTGTGACCCCTGTGTACCTACTAAAAACGAGGTGCTGCTTTTCTTCAGCAAGAAACCTCAAAGAAAAGGGCCACGCTGAGGCAGTAGGACATGAGGGTCCCTGCCTGTTTCTGCTTGAGCTCTTGCTCGATCCAGCGCTCGGCGCTCTGAAAGTCCTTAAGGGCTTCTAGTGTGTTTCCCAGCCCTTAAACCACAATTTGCATCTGCCGTTTATGCTGTTCTGCATTCCGTTGGCTCTTGTGTTTGCCTCTCCTTGAGAGAAGATGCATCTTGAATTTGGAGGTCCATATTGCTGACGAAGAAAGGAAACAAAAATGTTTATCAGATTTCAAGCAGCATTCTAATAAGTAAAACTACATTTTTCACAGGTAGATGCACCAGAAAAGTGTATCCATAATTTAGAATGAACGAAGTATTAACATGAAACGAAAGATTCAAACGGATGTTTGATAAGAGGGGCTTCTATACTAACTTGCTCTTGTAATCAAGGGGTTCTGAGGCACATAATCAGGGTCACTTTCTTATCCCATCCATCCTTCTCATCATTTTCCTCGTCTCCCCTCCTCTTCGTCGTCATCTTCATCCTTTATCTTCCAGTTCGCTCAGTTTTTTTGCTTTATTTTCTTCATTCAATTCTCCATTCCTAAATCCTTTCATGATTATCTTTATATGTCCCCAGAACATATATATAATAGAACTTCTTAAAACTTTCTACAAAGTTTTGAAATATGGAGAGAAAATAAACAAGGGACAAGGAAGTCGCATTTTCGGGTAATGGTCATATTTGGGGACATTCCGTCTCTTTTGGGGGACTAAATGGTCCAGGGTCCCTCAAAATAGACTGTCCCCCAAATTAGACTTAATGTCCCCGAAAACAGACTTCAGGTCCCTCAAAAGAGACATGTCCCCCAAAATGGACAAAATGTCCCTCAAAACGGACAAAGTGTTCCCACATAATGGACATTTAGGTCCTTAAAAATAGACTATGTCCCTCAAAAAAGACTTACATGTCCCCCAAAACAGACTTCCGCCACCCCGAGAAAAGACCTTAACATTCCCCAAAATAGACAATGTCCCTCAAAAAAGACCTTTATGTCCCCCAAATTTGACCATCCCTCAAAAAAGACAGGGACATAAAGGTCCTTTTTCAGGGATGGTCTATTTTTTGGGGGACAATAAGGTCTGTTTTAGGGGTGACGAAGGTCTATTCTCAGTTTTGAATATAGCCCTAACCCTAACCCTAACCCTAAACCCTTAACCTAAACCCTAAACCCTAACCCTAACCCTAACCCTAACCGAAAGATTTGTATTTTTCTGTATTTGTAGATCTATACTAGTCCCTATACAAATACACAGGGTATATTGTATAGCCCTAAAAAGGACTGTTTGGGTTAACCAACCTTTTCATTCTCCCGCACAACTGCTTGAGCGTCAAGTCAGTTAGCAGGTAGCACTTGAGCCCTGTAATATGTCCTGCCTGTACAAGAAGGCCCGAATGCCTATAGGGCTCAGGAATCCCTAGTCTGAGCTGGCTTGCTTTCTTTATGGATGCCGACAACATGAAGATCTTCTCGTTCCTCATTGCCCTAGCCAGGCCAAGGCCTTCAATTACCACGATTCCATCAATATCGATTGACAATTCCATCATTCCCAACTTAGCCTAGGGCAAAGAACTAACAGCTACACGAAGATGTCACAGGAAAGATGGCGGCTGTAGTGGCTGTAATACGCACGTGCACATTATGGTTCTGATTTCCCATAGGGTTTGTACACACGTGTACAAACCCTGTGGCAAATATCTTAACTCCGGGTAGTCTTTGCTCCAGCCGCTTTTAAAGTTACCATACGTTTGTACATAGAAGATATTTGGAAGACTAATGTTAGTTAGCCACTCGTACTTCACCAAAAGTATGTGACTGGTTCAAGGTCTAAGATATGTCAGTTTCAAAGTGTAACTCCTATTAGTCTTTGCTCCAGTCGCTTTTAATGTTACCATACATTTGTACATTGAAGATATAAGAAAGTGGCTGGAACGAAGACTAATGTTATTTAAGCACCCGTACTACACCAAAAGTATGTGACTGGTCCACTGAACTCTATACTACGTGGAATGGGCCCGATCGCTCGCTGCACGTTGCTTGGCCGTTGAGGCGTGAAGTCACCGGAAGTACAAAAGACGCCATCTTACAGCACGCAAAAAGCCAAACAGCGATTGCGATTGACGCTTGTGGTACACGCGATTTCGTTGCTGATAATTTCTCGATAATATTTCACGATTTACGCTTTGTTTTACATCTACGTGTAGGATATGAACTGGGAGTAGTTCAAGATGCCGTCTTGTGCTGCTATCAATTGCACAAATCGCGATACTCGTGAAAATCGTAAAAAGTGGACTTACATTTCACATGCATGATTTGTTTTCCATGATA
>JZLH01S0458857.1:59598-69700 GCA_001188425.1 Eucidaris tribuloides | reverse complement strand
GCTATCTCATAAAACAATTATCATTAGCTATGTAACTGATGCAATAACGTTTTGAGGTCTGATGAATTTTTCTCCTTTACAAAAGCTGGGGAACTGCTGAAACTGCAAAGTTAAATGTATGCCAAGATATGTTGCCACAATATCGCTCATGATACATACATGTATTCTTTCCAAGTGGCGATGTGTTGATATTTCATATAATATATGAGTATACTGTTCAACTCATTTGCCTTTTTTTTTAAAACATTGCAACTTAACTATCTGTTAAATCTATTGTTTCGTGAAATGCATATAGTCGACAATAATTGAAAACCACGCCACTTTCAAACTTGTTTGCACTAATTCATTTTGGCATATTGTTTTATCATTGTGAACTGCTGATAACAGGTTCTTATAAACGTGATAATTTGTCGGAGATCAGGGGCGGAGCCCCCTGAAGCTCATGAGTTCTAGCTGTGTTGTGAGAGCATTTTGACCTTCTGTTAACACTATTGTTTCGTGACAATATAATTAATGACTAAAATACGTTCTTTTGAAGAAGTGGACCTTTCAGATATTTGTATGTAGGGGGTAGTATACGCACCCGACGCACCCCCTCCCCCTGCATGCTACCGGCCTGTTATTCAGGCCGTATAATCCCGATATCCGATTTGAAATTAATGCATGATAAAGGGCACTCAATGGCGAAACTAAATATAATTTTGTAGGAATGTAGAATGGCGGAAACTTGGAGGAGGAATTTCAACACATATCGTTTGATTTTGATATTAAGTGCATCTGCAATATTGCTTCCGCTATCGCTGGTTCAAAGTAAATTCGTGCGAGCGAGCGAAGCGAGTGAGTAATTTTTAATGCTAAAATACTGTGAAATTTCTTTGGGAAAGGAGGAGAAGAAGAAATACTCACGGTAGGAAACTCATTCCGTCATGCATATATGGTTAAGTGTAAATGAGTATAACTTGTAATGACTTTTTGACGTTGAAAATCGAAATAGAACCCTAAATTTGCCTGACCAAACGAGCAAGTTCCCATAATCATATATTTAGTCCTTTTTATCAATTTCAGCACTGGGATGAGTGGAGTAGGTTGGGCCCGAGGTTGGGTAAACAGCAATCATACATTTAATTTTTATGAATATGCCACAAAAGAGGTATGTTCCAAAACCATTTTAACGATCGATAAATAGAAAAAAAATGATCATATAGGCTAAATACTAGAAATACACTCGTCGAAGAAAAATCTCTAAATATCAAGTTCACTTTATCACTCTCGAGAAAAATATCACCTTTCTTGAAATATAACAAAGTGCCAAACTGAACGTGGCATCGATAAATAACGTGAGACTACCCGAATACTCACATAGCAGCATTACAGCATAAACTGCCACTATGAGTAAACAAAGTAGTTTTCACAACGTTTTGATAAAAATAAAAAGAACAATTTTAATTGAAATACATGTAAGGACTTCTTACTTCAAAGGTGATTTAAGATCAATTTTTAATCGGGTCGCCCTAGTTTTCTTTTCTTTCTTCTTCCTTTCCTTTTTTTCTTTCCCTATTTTTTAGCGAGCCGATGGGCGGGGGTGGGAGGGCAAGTGCCCCCGTGCCCCCCGTATTCGCCACTGATTTGATACTACAACACCCTATAGAGCATAGAAAGTATTCAAATAGTGTTTCACTGCATGCCTCTGCAACCCTGGGGGGGGGGGAGAGGGGCAGTGTCATTACAAGGTGTACACCATGCGTGTGTGAAAAAACGAATAAAAAAGGTTGTCTTTTCACGGTCGGGCGATGTACTCGCGTACATTGAAAAGGGTATCAAAATCACCAAAATCAGGAAAAAATTGTATACTTTTAGCAGATTGTTACTACAAAGGGTATCTGTTCAGACTTGAATACACATACTTGTTTAGGGTATTCTAAGATCGACAGATAATTGTTTAAGGTCCATTTTGAACGTCCATACACGCGCATGGTGTACACCTTGTAGTGACAACCCCCCCCCCCCTTCCCGGCTCTGCAAGAGTTCCAGATGTGCTTAAATTTAATACATTGTTTTATTCATTAGTAATTTATCAAAAACTTGACTACATTTACCAAGTCTATACTGTAATAGCTCATTCAAGGGCTCATAATTTTCTGCAGTTCACTGCATGCACTCTCGTTATAAAGAAAAAGAAGACTGGTATGATTTCAACAACAAAATAAACTTTCTGGTCCCATTTGCTGGATTTCCTTTCCTTTCTATGTTTTTGCAACCCTGATATAAAGAAGCATCACCATAAATAAACAAATTCTATGCACCCAAGAGTGCACTGTATACTTCGAGATTGATCCTATATGTCATGTACTATCAACCCGAATTCACCGTGCGGCATGTGCACTTTTTGGGTGTCGCAAGATGGCCGACAATAGAAAAGCCCGGCTTCGTGCGCTCAGCTGTGACGCCCATTCCACGTAGTGTAGAGTTCAGTGGACTGGTCCAATGTCTAACATAAGTTAGTTTCAAAGTGTAACTCCTATTAGTCTTTGCTAGAGACATTTTTAGAATTTCAAATACTTAAATGTTTCTTTAAGTAAGACTAACCATTTTTGTGTACAAAACATATGGGAAAAAAAATTCCCCCAAAAGTGTTTTTTACATGTGTTAGACAATTTTGAAACTTTTTCAATTTTTTTTTCCTTGAAAAAATGTGTACAAAACATATGGGACAAATTTTAAAAGCAACTGGAGCGAAGACTAATAGGAGTTAAACTTTGAAATTTACATAGGTTAGACCTTAGGCAAGGCACATACTTTTGGTGAAGAACGAGTGCCTAACTAACGTTAGTCTTCCTTCCAGCCGCTATCAAATATATTTTATGTACAAACGTATGGTAACTTTAGAAGAGGCTGGAGCCAAGACTAATGGGAGTTAAACTTTGAAATTTACATATGTTAGACCTTGGGCAAGGCACATACTTTTGGTGAAGTACGAGTGCCTAACTAAGATTAGTCTTCCTTCCAGCTGCTATCAAATATATTTTATGTACAAATGTATGGTAACTTTAGAAGAGGCTGGAGCCAAGACTAACCGGAGTTAAGATATAATATTATAGGAATTTCTATATCTCGACTAGGCCTATCTATCCTACCAATCTGGATTCTTAACTCTGATATCACCATAGTGCGAAACCCCCTAACCCCAACCCCAACCCCAACCCCAACCCCAACCCACAACCCCAACCCACAACCCTAACCCTAACCCTAACCCTAACCCAAACATTATCCCCAGCCCTATTCTGAACTGGAAACCCAAATGGTAACCCTAATCCTAACTCTTTGTCTTCTGAGATATTGTCACCGGAGCAAATGTCGGATCACCCTACTGCCAGGAACAGAATAAGGAGAAGTAGCAGCAACAGATACCGGTACTTGTTGCGTTCTGAAGACCTCTTGGTAGTTGGTGGACTCTCAGCAAGGCTGCCACTCATAGGGGAAATCCCCTACCGTAGGAAATTTTGGCCATGCGTAGGTTGTACATGTAGGGGATACCTACGGGGAAAATGACCTTCTGTAGGGAAACGTAGGTTTTTTTTGATGATTTGTAGGGGATGTAGGGGATTTTGACAATTTTCAAAAATATTCATAATTTTTCCAAGGAAATCCGATTATATTCACCCATTTTGTCCATCTCCGCCGAAGAAATTGTGATCAATATTTTGCATTTCTAAGGTTATCTTTTTAGAGAAAAACGTAACTTCTTATGGAAAAAGTCAATTTTGTAGGAGAAAACATACTGGTTCGTGTGGGAAAAATGGTTAATTAGGCGTAGGGGAAAAGTGGTGTCCGTAGGGGAAAATACACATGCGGCGTAGGGGGAAATCAAAATTTTGAGTGGCAGCCCTGACTCTCAGTTAAGTTGGTAGATGCCGGCATCAGAAGTGTTGGTGCAGTCTTAGTGGCTAAAGTGTGGCCGAAGTCAACGCCTTTAGTTTTTACTTCACTATTTTATTCAAAGTCGTAAAAATTTGCAGCTGGTGAATTTTTCGGTTCCACATGATCACAGAAGAAAATATAAAAGAGGGTTACTCTTATTCACACATTTCACAGTTCTGCAAATTTAATTGCCATATAAGATGCAATCAAAATTGATTGATGAATCTGTTAATTACTTGAAAAAATGTTTCAGAATTTTGAGAACCCCAGACCTTTTAAGCATCCCTGCTAAAGGGGCAGGAGAATCATATTAGCTTAGCAATGTTTCAAGTTTTTCTTCGACTGCGACAAACTCCGCTTCTGTTTGTGAATTTCCAGCTTCCACTATAGCTGTGAAACAGCCTATCATGTGTAGCAGATCTAACGCTCCATGGGGTACAATCGCTTACTACACTTTCGTGACGTGCAATCAATCATTATTAAACGATAACCGGTACAGCTACGCCACCTATAACAAAGAGCACTTTTTCATATTGACTGCTTATATCACTCACTGTGAACTGATAATGTTTTGTATCTCCCTGCTCAGTTACATTTACCAGCATCATCACTTCGAGACGAATTACTGTACAGTTGACTTGATGGACATGACTCCCTTTTTTACTTTACGTCCTCTACCACTGAACCTTGATTTAGCTCCATATTTGCTTTTGTCACTTGGCTTGCCCTTTCTTTTGGACTTATACTCTTTCGCCAGTGGCGTAGCCAGGATTTGATGGGGGAGGGGGCAAATATGCGTAGAAACAAAGTTACTGAGCTTGAGTGAGTGAAGCGATCGAGCGAACTAAGCTGAATCAAAGTTTTACAATTCAATTCTTCTTGATTTCAGTGTGGCAATTTTTTGATAACATAATTTGGAGAAGGAAGTTCCATTCAGTGTGTTTGAAGGAGGACCAGTGCTTTAAGCCGTTCCTCGTTCATATGGCTCTTGCGAACTTGACGCGCTTACCAGCAAGTTGGTTTACTTGTGACCCACTTTGCAACTTGCTGTCCATCTTCATACTCTGAAATTGTGACTTTACCGCTTCAAATACTATTGCGATAGCTAGCGTTTCCGTTAGGGTGAGTGACGCACCCTTTTCAAGCAACTTCCAACGTAAATTGTTGTTTTATACAATTCCGTACAACCTGATCATGGATTTGATTATCTTCGTTACTACTGTAACTACAACCTTGAGCTCTTTTTCTTAACCTTGTGACCATTTGTAACACAGTTTCTTTATCTTGCTGCGCAATCTGTCGGAAGATATGATGCTGAAATGTTGAGTATGCCGTAACAATGAAATGTGTGTTTATTGCATCAATGGCTGCTTTGTAATCAGACTTATTGCCAGTGTTCTCCAGTATTTAAAAATCTCTCGAACTGACGTCCAATAAAACAGCAGTGCTCTCCTTCTTGTCAAATGCACTGTCAATGTCTCATTATCAACAAACAAGCCAATGTAAGTTTTTAAGACTGGGGAAATTGGTTCGTGTTTCTTTGTGTTACAAGTCGCACTGCTGAATTTTGAAGGAGCTGTAATCTTTGAATTTGACAAGACGCAGTGCCAATATTGTAAAAATGGAGTTTTACAACTACAAATAAGACTTACTAGTAACTTGTTAACTGATTCCTTGCTCTGCCAGGAGACTTGTCAACAAAGCCTCCTGGTCTGGCCACTCCCGGGTGGGCACATTGAAATCGAACCCGATTTCACTATTTCCCACCACTCTGGGGTGGGAGAGGTGATGGAGGAGGGCCTCCCACTGCCCTCCAGTGAAGGTGGCAGCCTTCTTGGGGTGAATCCACACTACCACCATCCACTGACCCGGGCGGTGCATGACCACTCGGTCCACAAAGTCTGGATCCATGCATGTGGCGGGATCGCAATAATTTAGGATCCCGCCGACAAATTGGACTGGATGGTCAGGCTCCCTACAAGGGCCGACGCCATTTCCCTTCATACGGATACGGTACGGATGGAAGTGGCTGTCAAACCCTGCTAGGGGAGCCTCAGGGGGAACTGGGTTATCCGCCAAGGGAGGGCCAGGCTGTTCCTTCGGAGGGGCTGCAGCCCCGGAAGGCTGCAGCTACCCCGACGTCGCCGCCTGTTTGGCCTTGTTCCGTCGAGGCTTGACCGGTTTGGCCTTCCTCCCGGGAACAGGTCGGCCCCCCTTGGGTTCAAAACCCAGTGGACGGGAAGAGGTTGGGAGTGGGACGCCTGTTTGGCCTTGTTCCGTCGAGGCTTGACCGGTTTGGCCTTCCTCCCGGGAACAGGTCGGCCCCCCTTGGGTTCAAGACCCAGTGGATGGGAAGAGGTTGGGAGTGGGACGGCGTCTGGCCGAGGTGAGGGGCACAAAGCCCACGGCCGGACGCAAACCCGGTGGGTTGGCACCCGGTGGGGTGCAGGAGACCCCCCTCCCCCTTCCTCGGCTGAGCCATGGGGACGACGCTTGGCCCACGGCCGGGCGCAAACCCGTGGGATTTGTGCCCGGTGGGGCGGCCCCCCTGTCCATGCCCAGCCACAGATTCATCAATGACGGGGGTGACTCCTGGCACCCAGCCGGGCGCAGGTGACCCCCCGTCCCCTTCCCCACCCCCTTCCAAGCCTGAGCAGGTCGGCCCGCCTACGGAGAAGTTCCGCCCTCTCCGTGGGCGCCGACCCTGGCTGGCTGGGGGTGGCGCAGGCTGGGGACTATGCGGGCCCTTGCTGCCTTCCTGCAAAGGCGGCACCACAGTGGTTTTTTTTGCTTCCTTGACGAACCGGAATACCCATCCTGCGGGGGGTCCTCCTCCGTATCCATGGGCTCCTCCACATCGGATGCGTCAGACATCATAGTATCTGTAAGACAAAAAAAAGGAAAGAGGACATATTAATCGACACGCTTTCAAAACGGGCAGTAATATTTATCGATCAGCATGCCCTCCCCCGGTGTTACCCCAACACAAACGCCATGGAACCATTCGTCACACCCATCGCATTGTATCATAAAGGAACCGTCATCGGTTCCCTTACAAAAACAATAAAGGTGTGACTTAGGCTCCACCCCCAGTTGTTTGTTAGTGTCCTTGCATTTCTTAAGCCGATCATGATTAAGGGTGAGGGCCTGGTTTTTATACATCACCTGATATAGGTATGGCAAGTACCGTACTTAGTCTTGATTATCGCGGGGCCCTTCCAGGGGGAAAGCATTTTTTTGCACTTCACCTTCAGGGCTGCCCTGTCCAAAACATAAACGCGATCCCCCTCCTTAAACTCACAGAGATAAATTTGTACGTTGTAGTCCCGCTTCATCGGCTTTTGGGTCGAACGTAACTTCGTCCGGGCCGTTTCGTGTGCTTGATTTAGGGCCTGCAACAAGTTATCAGAACAATCGTCCACGGACACTGGTGCCTGTGCTGGGGGAGGGTATAATAAATCACCCGGTATATTAACCTCTCTCCCCAACATCAATCGGTTAGGAGTGTAGCCAGTGCTTCGATTTACAGTAGATCGAAGTGCTCCTGCTATTTGAGGCAAAAATTTGTCCCATTGATTTTGGGATTTACCGATGTAACACCGCACGGCGTCCATCAACGTACGGTTGAATCTCTCAACCTGTCCAATAGCGGATGGCCTGTATGGTGTGGTTAGTGCTTTGTGGATCTGCAAAATTTTGCATATGCATTCAACAAACCAATCTGCTTCTCGAAGTTACCCTGCACTTTGATCGGTATGTATTTGGATCAGCGGGACAGCAAATCGGCGAGAATGCAATGCCTCAAGCAGCATTGGTGGTTACTTACAGCCATTTGGGCAGGGCAAGGTCGGCGGAATCGCACTGCCGACTAGTAACTTGCCCAACTGATCTCTTGCTTCTGCCAATCGAGAGCAAGGAGGAAAATCATGCCAAACATCGCAAACTGCATGAATAGTAATAAACAAACAGCGCTTAATTTCCTTCTTTCTTTTCCATAACCTGGAACATTTCTGATGGCTTCACTCTTAGATTTTCATTATACTTATTTTTAGCTCATCCGGGCCCGCCAATGGTGCACGATGAGCTTATTGCCATGGCCCGTAGCGCGTCCGTCGTTCCGGCCGTCCACAGTTTTTGAAAATTGTTTTCTCTCTTCGTCATTTCTCAAGCGATTTTGATTTATGATTGTTTCAATATGATAGGGGCCTTACGGTTGGGGGACTTTAAAAACTTCTACACAGAATCGTGATAAGTTCATTATATATGTTGAATTTATGCCAAAATTTATTTCGAAAATCCCACAAAAAAATTGCCTTCTTACGTCCTTCATTTCTTCGACCGATTTTGATTTGTTTGATTGCTTTAGTTTGGGTAGGTGCTTGCAAGTTATTGCACATTAAACTTCTACCACAGAATTTTGAAAATTTATACTCCCATTAAATATTAATATATGGTAATTTTCGCAAATTTATTTCCAAGAAATAACCAAAAAATCTATGCTTCTTCTCCCACATTTCCTTGCACCCATTTTTCGATTTCTGTTTGTGATTGATTTCTGATAGCCGGCCTAGCGTGGCTCGGTGCCTCAAGCTACTTCTACACAAAATTGCTTTTGACAATTAAAAACAATTATGCAAATTTTAAAAATTCAATTCAATTATGCAACATTTATGCAAATTTATTTTCAAAAATCGGACAAATAAAATCACTAACAAAAATGCGCTTTCTTTCATTCATTATTCTCAACCAATTTTTGATTTAGTTTGCTTTATATCTTGGTAGAGCTAAGGCTTGGTACACTAAACTTCTACCCAGTAATTTTTATACTGTTATGCTCCCATAATTAATTATGGTAATCTTATTGCAGCATTTATTCCAAAATAACAGGAATTGCTTCTCCCCTCATCTTCTATGACCATTTTTTTTTTTTTTTATTATTTTATTTTTTTTCGTGTCCCTTCCGGGGCATGAAACTAATATTTTTCTCACTCTAATTTTTTTATATTCATGTTCCTTCCGGGACATCAAATTTTAATTTTTTGACCAGTATAAAATTGTACCACATGAAATTTCGAGATGCCGGATGAGCGCTACGTCATTGACGTTTTCTAGTTATTTTTGGAAATATATTTGGCTCTTATACATGTATTATGCTCCTTTGGTATGCAATGTTATATCAAGGTTGCGAAAACAAAACAAAAACAAGAACCAATGTTATATGAAGGTTGCAAAAACAAAACAAAAACAAGAACCAATGTTATATGAAGGTTGCAAAAACAAAACAAAAACAAGAACCAATGTTATATGAAGGTTGCAAAAACAAAACAAAAACAAGAAATTATCAACTTTGGCGTCGGCACCCAAGTATTTTATGATAAGATACTATAAATTATTTTTCTTGTATTAGTGCTCTTTGTAACATGTAACCATATCTACGTTTTTAGACTGCACAGAAACCATTCAGAAGTAAATACATGCACACAAGTAGATTGAAATAATGCTGCTCTTTGAAACTAGAATATACAGAACTATGATCTTATTTACAGAGGGCACTGAAAAACATTTCTACTATTTTGACACTGATACTCACTTATCTGCAATGGCAGTAGATACTTTGCCTGGTCTTGGCTGCTCTGCTGAATGGAAATTATACAAGAAAATATATGTATACAGTCAATAAAACTTTGCAGAGATTAAAACTTCACCACCCCTGCTATACTTTCTCATTGTACAACTGCCATGCTGAAAATATGTGCCTATACATGTGTATATATATATGTGTACGATTGCTGTTTATGGTTATAAATAATGGAAAATTAATCCCTTTTGCAATGGCGTGTTTAATTATGTCCTTTGCAGACATAGGTGGTACGTAACAGCTAGGTTGATGAATCACACTTTCAAGTTGATGAACTGAACAAATTTGTGGGGTCATAATTGCATTGAGCTTTACATGAACAGTCAGTCTATCAGTATTTGCGTGAACAATCGATCAGAAAAATCGTTCCATTAACCCTAAAAAGGCTGGGGGGGGGTCGGAATCCGCCCCCCTAGACGTTTCGCGCAATATGTCTGCAACGCGAGAAGCAATTGCCGCGGCATTTCATGACTTTTTTCTCTCGAGTCTCGCGCATCTTTTAAGACCAAATTTGCGACGTCCGGGTACCCGGTTCCGAAGTTACGT
>JZLH01S0458857.1:22390-37200 GCA_001188425.1 Eucidaris tribuloides | reverse complement strand
TAATACTCACGTCAATACTACATCTCAGAAGAAAAATGTTTCAGATTCACTGGCAAGGTCGTAAAAACAGACGTCCTCTTCAGATAACCTGGACCCTATGCCATCAATATTGTGAAGCTTTATGAAATACCACCTGTATTTAGTGAAAAATTAAATGACTTTTTCCAAGATATCCACATTTATATATCATACAGTTATTGCCTTTCATGCAATTCCAATTTAATGGTAATTTATGTGATAGCAGCATTCAGCATTCTTCTACTTTTATATTGTGATGAATATGATTTATTTGAAGTAAATCAATAACACTGCACTTGCCTTGTCTGACCATCAAACTTCAAATACAATTTTGTTCTTGCCAGTAAGATAACCCTCAATTCAACCAGGGTGTGCCCAAAATGTGTCATAAAATTATTATGCAAATGATCTGTGGACTTGGATACCTTGGTAAATGGTAATTAATTGTCCACTATATTATCAGTGTTCTATACATATTTTCAGGTTTTTGAAATAGCTATAAATACATTTTTGTTATGATAGTTCTTTGATACCTCTGGTGCAGAGTAAGGCTTTGGGTCAATTCATGTATTTTCCCCTCAAATATAAAAGTAGTTAAATTAAAATGTACTGTTTTGCACTTGATATGTCATTTTATTTATTTCTACCTCAAGTTTATTGTTAATATATTTTGCAATGTTTTGAAGATCATCAACTGTGGAATACATGTATACTGATTTGTGTATGGAAAATTCTCTTCCAGTACCAACTAAAAATGTAAAATTCAGCATTGTAAAGTGATGTTTCATTTACCATTCTTTTCAGTATTGAGAATTGTACATTTTATGACAAAATAACTATTCATGTACATTTTAAAACCTTCACAATAATAGAGCATAGGCCTAAATAATGAATGACATAAATTTCTTAACTCTCTTGTAGTTACAAATTGTAAAATTGTATTATTATAGTTTGAATACACATTTTTTTTGTGGCATGAGGATGGATAGGTACTAATGAACAAGTTTTGTCTAGTTTATTAAAGATAAGGAATATGTTTATGTGGGTGATCATGAAAAAGAAAGACATTTTTGTATGATTTTTGTTCTATAGTTATTACACTGAGCAATCATGATTAAGATGCCATTGCAAGTTGGAAGTTACTGGTGAAATATTAATTTGTAATCTGTTAAACTCTGTATGGCTTCATACCAAATCACACCTTGCCATGGAAACTTATTTACATAAGTTCAAAATCACTTTCCTGTTTAAATTGCAAGACTTGTTGCCATTTGATGCATGTGTGTGAATTACTTGTTCAATGTAATTTGTAATACGATTACCATTGTACTACCATTCATTGTAGTTGTAGCTTTAAGCTATAATTATACTTGCAATTTTGTGCTGTTTGGCAAATGAAACACCCCACCGCACTTGTTAATTGGCTAATGAATCTCATTACGAGTTACAAATTAATCTTCAGATATTTCTAAACAGTTAATAACAATATGTAGAATTTAATAAGTAGGCCTTGGTATGTTCCTTGATTTGTGTATTACAATTGCTTTTGTGTCCATGAAAAACAATGTAGTTTCTGTGTCTTAAATATGTTGAAGAGTTGGGATGCAGTTCGAATATTTAATGTAAACTTAGTGCAACTTAATTGGCGAATATATTAATTTATGTATTGTGCACTCTGAATACTGGAGTAATTAAACTAAGATGGAATGTGATTTCATCACAACATGCTTCAATCCAAAGGAAGTGTTCTGTGTGTTATTAATGTGTAATTCCATTCATTGTTGCAGTACAAACAACAGGGCTGCCAACTCTCACACAATGAGCGTGAGACTCACACATTTTGGCCTGTTTTCATGCAAAGATTTTGTTTGATTTTCCATACATTTCTATTGATATCACGCATTTGGACCTCTCATTTATATCATTGGCCTGTGGGAGTCTCATGCAATTAGACTCACTAGCATTGGCAACACTGAAACAAATGAATCACTAACTTAATTTGTGCCTCACATATCAATCCCAGAGATTAGTCCCTGATAAACAACCAGCCAGACGTAACAAACAAGACAGACAAACAGACAGATTGAACCCCAAACTTTTTGCACCCCCATCCTGAGAGTTTTAGCCCTCCCTAAGATTTTACCATGGCAGCCACCCCCACCCTGGTTCACCCTGATTTACTGTGATAATAAATGTGCATAAAATGTCAAGTTTCTGTTTATAATTATAAAACTACATTTTCTCACGTGTAGTAAACTTGTATCAGAGATGATGACATGCATAGTTTAACCCACATACATGTAAATGTCTAATGGTATACAAATTAGTTCAATGGTACGAATATTTGCACGAGTTGAAAGATTAACCATTCCATTCAACGAGGCGAAGCCGAGTTGAATGGACCGTTTAACCTTTCAACGAATGAAAATATTTGTACTATTGAACGAATGATAAAACATTCATTATTTGTTTTATACAACATTATAAAGTAGATCTTTTGTCATTTGATTGGAGGATTGACAAGTATACAAAAATATAGCCTTACATAGGCCTACATTCTGATACCCTTTCTGGCTTATTCACAAATTCAGCACGTTCAGTGTATAGTCAATGTCTCTGCAGTTTCCTCATTTTAGTCTAAATTTCACCAAATATTTAAATCCTTATTAAAGCAGTGAGTTACGTTGACCGGTTATGTTTAAACTTCAAACTTAAACCTCGCGTACATCACACAGCTAACTTGGACAGCGCATGTACAATACGTGTATCGCACTGCGAACAGTAAATGGGACGAAAATAGAACCAACATGCACGCAAAAATATTGCCAAAATGCACGCTGCGCTGAATGGAGTATTTATTCAATATCATGTGACCAACAATCCTCCAATCAAATGACAAGGATCTGCTTGGATGTTGTATAATATGCATTAATCATTAACCACACCAGGTGCAAATCCAACTTGCTCAAATTCTTGCTTGTCCATATCTCAGTTTTAATTTATGTCAACACCTGTTCAGGAAGCTTAAAGGAACATTCCTTCTTGTTGACAACTTACATTGTAGATTTCTTTGGCTCTGTGTAGAAAAAGAAAAAAAATATGTCAGGCATAGTACAATGCTTCTCGAGTGAGGTGTGTACTTCATCTTGTGTACACCTCGAGTTACAAGATTATTGTGGTGTACATGTATTAAAACCCAAGTATAGTTTTGGTTGATCGGACAAACTTTTCATCAATATATCACAAAGTATATCATGCCAGACATCAGAAAACAATATCAACCCTATTGAAAATTGTGTTTATGCGTCTGCCTCGATGAGGCTAGAGGCATTATGTTTCTAGTGTGTGTCTGACCATCCGGCATTCCGTTCGGTTCCCCTTAGTCTGTTTAGTGCATTATCTGGAGAACCCTGGGTGGATCTGTACTCAGACACACACACACACACACACACACACACACACACACACACACACACAAACGTGGATACTTCCGATTTGGGTTTCATGATCGGATTTTTTATTGCATACCGAGGACATATACACACCAGAATTTTATATGGAAACCGTGGATAAAAGTTGTATAGTGTGTTATTGACTACATTCTGTGGACCTATTCCAACCCTTTACACACCCTCCGCAACCATGGACATACACATCTGAATTTCATATGCAAAATGTGGACAAACTCTGTGTGTGATTTACTACAACCTAACCCTGGACATACCCCTACCCTTATACACGTTTACAAAACAACGTTCCCTGTTACATTATCTTTTAGATGATTTTTCAGTCAATTAGTATGTGGTAGGGAACTGTGCAATGGTTGGAAAAATAATGTGGATGTTTGCATGCAAAAATTCTGATGTCCACAATGACAACATTTACAAATGCACACACACAAACATACCCACTCAGTCGCGTATGCAACAGAAACTAAACCAGGCCAAATGATTTTCAGAATCGACAATTCAGGTTTAATTTCGTCACAATCAAAATGGATTTCATAAAACTATTTCATTACACACACACATATCTGCCAAAAATGTACTCACATTTTGACATTTCTTGCAAGAAACCATTATCACTCTACAATCAAGTAATACAATGCCTCTCTTTTTTCACCACTTTTCACTCCATTACCCAATATGTGATGACTGTTATTGGACAGTGATACAACATGAAAATATACTACTCCAAATGACTTGAAATTTCATACACGTGTAATTAGTTAATAAGTTTGATCTTGTTACGTTATCGGGGCTTCCCATTATACAAATACATGTAGCAAAAACTACAGTATTAAAAATAAGGTATGCAAAAAGGAGTAAAACAGCTTTTAAGCGAATGAAATAATGTAGCTACGAAGTCTGGACATGGAAAAAAAAATAATCACTACTTCTAAAAATTCCAACTTTTAAACTTTCTCACTTAATACTGGTCTCCAATACTAATATTTTCTGAATTGCAAATTCCATGCTATCAATTTTTGGCGTCCATTTTCAAATCTTACTGAGTTTTCTCTCCCTGCACTTGAAATGTTAGGAGTTTTTGTGACTCAGCTTGCAAATGATGTTGTTATGAGGTCCTTGACATGACTTTTGCCCAGTTAACTCATTGTTTGTGTCCACTGATTTGCACACCTTTTAGCCCCTTACTAGCTGTGCTTTAAATGCAGTAATGCCTGAGTCTATACATCAACAATAATGCCCGAAGCAGGACAGAAGGCAATGTTATACACAGTCCGCTATGTTTGTGAACTACTGCTTTAAAGCATTCTTATGAATTGAGCTTATATATTCTGTCACATAGGACTTTCCCCACAACTATCCATTTTTGTAGTGAAAAATTGATTAATGTGGTGCAGTAGATTTTTGTGTGCTGTTTATAAAGATTTTGGGAATGGATATATGAGTTGGCAAAGCTGAAATATGCAGCACATTTTACCCTGATATCAATGGATAAGAGATGTTAAATAGGAAGAACACATGCATTCTTGTACAACAAATGTACAAATATCAGTTGGGGCCAGAAACTTGGAACAAGGAAACGGTAAGGGTTGGATCCTGTCTAAATAAAATTTGCAACATCAACAATGTCTGTACACTCAGTCTTCCAATGATTTGTTGTTGTTATTTATTTATATTGTTTCAACTACTGGACATTACCTATTCATTCGACTCAATCAAATCCTATAATATATTATATTTACTTTTTGGTAATAATTACGTTAACACACCATTATGGTCCAAGGTAATTGACGTGCCTCGTTACAAAAAGCTTATAACATTTTCAAAACTATATATATGCAACATGCTGAAATACTTTTCTTTTATACCTTGGTATGTTTTTACAAAATTATATAATCATTGCAACATTGGCAGTACATATTGACTCCATTCAACACCACTGTAAATCTTTGTATTCTAACCTTGCATATCATTCTCAATAGACCAGTTTATTAATGTATTCAAATTTGTGGATTTTTCGTAATAATGGACTATTCCATAAGCATGTTTATAATGAATACATTTCAATACTTATGACCCAACTTGCATACATTAGTTGTTGCTATGTCGGCAAAGCCTTGGGCAAGCTTTCAGGCTGTTAAAGACAAATTTTGTTTAAAAAGTTTTGCATAAATTTGAATATATTAGTAAACCTGTCTATTGCATTGAATACCGTTCCTCACACAAGTAGCAAGTAGCAATTACAATAAATTGCATATGACTTGGAGTCTGCTAACAATATTTCCATATTCTCTGATAAATATGAATGCCCCCTCTATATATATTTTATTTGGAAACATCATCAAAGGGCAAAATTACACTTGTGAATGTTGTGCACTATCATAGGTATCACGTACAGTGTATTAGTATTAATAAAGACATTAACAGTAGACTCTCGATCATTATAACTGCCTGCTTCAAAATAGGAAAATTACTAAGACACATCAAAATTTTGTAATAGGGTTGCAAAAACAATAAAATACGAAGGAGATTTTGTTATAACGACAGTCCACTGTACTAACATTGTATGTGTATACATGAGTACTGTATATACAACTTAGAAATAATATATACGAATTTGAGAATAATTTCTTACTGTTGGTACAAACATGACACTTCAGTATAAATATTGTTAGCAAGATATGATTTTTTTGGTGGTTGTGTCCCAAATTTGAGGAAGTTTAATCCCACTTATTCAGATTACAAATATCAATATTGTATATGTATGTCAGATATTTCAAATTCAAATTCTGTAAGAATTTTGACGAGTATTAATTTCCGAGTACTGTTGGCAGTCTAAAAGGCAAGGAAAATACATACTTACATATTCATGAGCTGCTTGAAAGAGTGTCCCAATGTCCAATACCATCAGTTTTCAAATACAATAAATTGAAATACATGTATTGTGTTAATGATTTGCACACCACAACCAGTTTTGCTCCCACTCGATCCAGATGATGAAAAATTACATTAAAATAGTATTCACAATTTGGGATTCATACGTCATTTACTTATTAAAACATAAGCATTGGTTAATTTGTATACAGCGTGTCACAGGAAAAAATGTCCCTCTCAAAGACCACAGAATAATTACCAAAAATCAAATTTTATGCTCTATTAAGTTTACATAGTTAGAAAGCCCACTTAATTTTGTAGGAAAATTCAAAGGTCTTGCATTGGTTTTGACTACACACGCTCTAATGTAAAAGAGGTGCTTTCCAGCCCATTCCAAGTTTGATAAAAAGAAATACTGTACATACCACAGACATCCATACCTTGTTCTTGTTTTTCTTATCAAGTAACTAAAGTCAAATTCCTTCACTTTTGGTTGAATGGAAACCAATCATATTTCAGTTTCACTGGTCATGTTTGCTTTCACAGAGTGTGTTCTACTTATGGTTCGTCATTCAATGTCCAGCTTGTAAACGTTAGCGTCCTCCTGCATGTTCTTCCACCTGATTTCATTCAGGTTGATGCATTGACGTAGCACTGCAAGCACTGCAAACTTGGAATGGGCTGAAAAGCACTGCTGCTACTTATAATAGACTGTGTATTCAAAAGCAATGAAGCGAGACCAATGAACTTTTTACGAGTTACAATAAAAGGGGCTTTTTAAATCTTAAAGGTATTGCTAACATTTACCACAGTTAAAAAAATCTGAGCCACATGATTCCCCATGCTACCAGTGTCTTTGATGAGGTCTAAAAATGAAGCCCTGAAAAAATTGTATTTCAAAATGATTATTTAGTGCTTTAAAAAAGTGAAAATCGTAAGTTGACCAGATTCACTTGCCCATTTTCTCCCATAGACTTACTGTGTGTACACCTAGGCTATTAAAACCCTATCATTTTAACTGGGGGGGGGGGGGTCAATTTGACCCCCTCAACGAATTTCGCGACCATCGCGTGCAAATTTTCACTGCGTCGCTCGCTGACTTTTACTTTCAAGTCTGCGCATCTTTTGAGAACGATTTGCCGAAAATTGGACATACTGTTACGGCGCTGCGCGACTTTTTTACATGCATGTCAACAAAAATTGCTCAAAAAATGTGATTTCGTGTACAAATCAATGGAAATTGTGTTTTCAGCCAGAAAATCATAAAGTATGATTATTTTTGCTTGTTACTGGTTGAAATGAATTGAATTTGATGCTGTTTACGATTGAAAAGTGTCCCAACAAATTTCATCAAAAAAACAATAGAAAACAAAAGTCGGAAAAAAAAGAAATACATAAAGAAATTCACAAAACAATGAAATAACATAGAAATTAATTCCAATTTGGCAAATGTTTTTGTAGATAATTGTTAGAAATGTCAAAATAGATATTTTCACCAAAAATTAGCATTCTACTAGCTGTAATAAGTGAGTTATATGCGAAAACAAATATTTCATACACTTATTTGCATAATTAATTACTTAAAAAATAGAAAAAAATAATTTTGGGCAAATTTCACTATACAGTGTGTAGTTTTACATCCGGCTCTCTATGCGCATGCAAAATTTTCGCGGCGATCGCGCGATCGGCGGCGAGATCTCAGGGGGGGGGGGGGTTCAAATTGACCCCCCCCCCCCAGTAAAAACCTGGTCTGAAATAGCCAGTTAAAATAGGGTTAAAACTCGCCCCGAGTTTTTGTTTATTCAAGCATAACTTTTGTATTCTAGGTGTTTATTTGTCCATTTGAACACTACTATGTAGCTCAGATATCAAAGTTTGACAATTTTTTAAATTGAAGCTCCACAATGTTAGCCTATCACTTTAACACTGATTCAGAATGAAACTGATTTGTGATTTAATTTAGCAGTCTATCAGAGTACATTTTTAGGGGGACGCTGTATAGGCCTTTGCTTCAACTGTGTGCAACACTAGTTTGGATTCAAACAAACACAGCCTTACACAAAGACATTCTATAATTCTCAGCTGTCTGTTTTGGTTACACTGTGGTTTTACTGTTATACTTATCTGTTCATCATAGTTGATGGTGACAAACTACTTATAATATAATAATAATATAACATAATAGTAATAATATTCCATTCTTGTTTTCTTAAACGAAATACAAATAACAAGATACATTACATGTATATGTTTCAATATATATTCACTAATAATGGCTGTACGAGGCAGAGCATGTACATTTTATAGTGACACGCATGATAAATTCATGGCTCTGCCTCAAAAAACTAAGACAGAAAGACATGGTTTTATGATCTGAAATATACCCGAAACGTTGTAACTTATTTTACAATATATGTAGTAACTCTAATCATGATGCATGACAAGTGAAAATTGTGTAATCTGTACGAATATATGTAAAAACAATGTTAGTTAAATTATAATTCCTTGTACATTCAGTCATTGTTGCATTAAAACATGCAAACAAAGAAGCAAAAACATCTTACAATAATTGCAAAACTACCACAACAACTGAATGACAAACAAAAAAGTACACTACAATTCCATGATGAATGGATGGTTTTGCTAAGTTTTAACAAGATCTGTGACTGAAAATCATCAAAACAGAGTAATTTTATCATCACAACCACACTTAATATACTTTTTATTTTCTCGTTAAAAAAAATGTTTTGCATCACTTTTACACTCAATAATGCCAGCTACATGTATGTTTAAAAATAATGATAAAATTACATTTTTTTTTTTACTAATACCCATTAGATGTTGAAGACAAGAGCAATAGGATCAACAGAAAACCCACAAATCTGGCGTACCTTTTCCTCATTTTAACCCTTAAGGTCCCATTCAGACCCCACAGTGCTAATCCACATTGTGCCAGCCCCTAATCCCCCCTGTGCCAGGTTCATTCGGAGACGTACAACAGATTTAAATAGTCGGTCCACACGGAGGCTGAAACTCGGAGTTTCAAAACTCTGGAGTGTCGATCGGGGTTTTGAACCGTGCGGACACATTCTGAGTTTTAACCTCCGGAGTGTTTTCGGGGTCTAGCGAGTGTTTTACCCCAAAAAATTTGGGGGTGAAGCTGAAACCCCGATAAAAACTTCGGAGTTTGAGAGTGTCGTGCGTGCGGACAGCTTCAGGGGGTTTGCGGAATGGAGTTGCCACGCTTTTGATATGAGAAGCGGAGGTGAATGGCACGGGGTGATATTCTGGTTTCAGCGTCGTGTGGACACAATCTGCAGTGAAGTAAACTTTTTAGATTTAATTTTCACCTCCGGAGTTCAAACCCTTGAGTTTTCATGGCCGTCTGAACATGTGTAATGTGTGCATAAATTTCAAGTTTCCATTTATAAAACTACATTTTCTCAGTTCTAGTTGCAACAGAGATAATGACATGCATAGTTTAACCCAGAACATGTGCTAATGAGTATGCATTAATCATTAACCACAACAAGAGCAAATGCGAACTTGCTCAAATCTTGCTTGTCCATATCTCACTTTAATTTATGCTAACACTGTTCAGGACTTAAAAGAACATTCCTTCTTGTGACAACTTACATTGGTAGATTCTTTGGCTCTGTGTAGGTCAGTAAAAAAACTAACTCTGTACATCTATTTATAAATCAAACACTGTTGCTCGAGGTGAGGTGTATACTACTTACGTGGTACTTCTACAGTTACAAGATATCTTTAATAATTTAAATTACATTAAATTATTGGCAGTGTATTGAAATCAACTATACTTTGGTTGATCAAATGAATTTTCATCAATGTATCACAAAGTATATTAATGCAGACATCAGAAAACAATATCAAAACCTATTGAAAAATTGCTGTTTATGCCTAAGCCTCGATGAGGCACAGAGCATTATGTTTGAGTGTGTCTGCACCATCTGGCTCTCCGTTATCCTGGCATACCTTCCTATTATAACCCTTAATGTGTCCCATCCACAAGCCCACTATGCTAATCCCGTAGCGCAGCCCTTACTCGCCCCGGTGCAAGGTTCATTCAAGACTTTACAACAGATTATGCAGATTTGTGTGAAAAACTGACATTGGCACTGCACCAAAAGCGTGACAACAGGTAGTTGGTAAGTCAATGGATAACATGATAACAATACAACGGCAATACAATGCATGTCCTGTACTTAGGCGCAATTACAGAGTCAAGTTCTAGGCCAAGAACACATTTCCTGCATACTTTGAAAAAAATTTGGTATGCCACAGCAATGTTTTTTTTTTCAGCATTGGATCTGAAATCATTGCAGGGATTGGCTTGAAAGAAAAAAAAATCTGTTGTTCACTAATCCAAAAATCAATACTTCACATTACTTGAAACATGCAACCTCAATTTAGGATTTTGAAATGATTCTTTGATTGTAAAACATTTGCTCATACAACAGGAGCCCACACCACAATTATTCATGCTAAAGTAACCTAACTCGCATAATATATGGATAACCTCTATCCCAGCCCTGATCTAGTCTAATAACCTAACTCTTCGTTGTCAAACATATCATCTGAGCAACTGTCGGCCAGAGCAAATAGTCCACTATACCAGGTGCCTACAAGAAAAAATAAAAATAAAAATGGCGCCGCTTACATTTGTGTTTTTTTTCCTAATTACCCAAGAGAAATTGCTATGTTTTCCATTCATCTGACAGCATGTTCTTTTTTAAGCAATACAACACTTAAGCTACTGTCACACTGCGCCGTCGAACGATTCCGTTTGAAAAACGAACGCATACGTTTAATAACATTCATTGGACTTTTTAATTCGTTTTCAACTGGATTACAAACTATCTAGACGTTGACAGGCGGGGCTTTTCCGTTCTGTGCCATTCTATTTTATTCCATTTGGCACGTCTGAGGTAAATATTTAGACGTAGGCAAACGGAATCGTTAGACGGCACAGTGTGACAGTAGCTTGTAGATCTTCAATTGTATTTCAGCTTTTCTAGTGACAGTGTAAAGGTGTTCCTATTGAAGGCACCCCATAGAAATTACAAGTGGAACATGCACACAAATTTACATCAGTTTCACCAAAAGGCCCTAAAATGAAAAGAACCTAACCAAAATGGAGGTCATTGGTGTCATGTCGACTTGCAAAAAGAATAGTCTATTAGACAAAATATATAGAGATTTAGCAATTATTTTAGGAAATTATACGTACCTGTATACCATTCCGTTTTTTTCTGGGGCCACGCGCATACTCTATACAGACCTGGTGGTTGTCACGGGACTTCAACGATATGCTTTTGTTTTCTTATCCATGTTGATTTGTGCACTATCTCAGTATCTCAATTGCATAGTACTACATGTCAACAATCTTCGAGTTTGATTGCAAAGACTTGAGGCCTAAAAAAAAATTGTTGTATTGGCGCTAACCCGCCCGACCCCAAAAATATCCCGGACCCTACTTTTTTTTCCTTCTTTTGTATAGCTATCAATAGAATCCGATATGATATCGGGTGACTTTGCGATCGAATTGAAAACCTGGAAGTGTTGCAGACAAAACAACGTTATTTTCCTGCCGTATGCCACATACAACGCACTTCATGCGCTTTCTTATATGGAGCTCGCTAGCTATAGCCTACATGTAGCTAGCGATGATCGAGCTGTTGAAACTCAACATGGCCTCTAACGCAGTAAAGGTAACGGGCACAGTTGGCCCAAAATTATTTTCAGTGTCCTTTTCAACTTTGGCTTGAATGATGTCATTGATGAACTATTGCAAGAAATAGCGGTTTCCGAATTGGCCAATTGCAGGTTATAGTTCATAAAGTGAAAGACTTGAGCGGCTTGATCGTGGCCCATAAAAAAAAAAAAACACCGCCCTAACGACCCTATTTTTCAGTGAGCCGTTACTTCCAATACAACATTTTTTTTTTTAGGCCTGAGGTAAGACGACACAACTATCAGTTATTACCCTCAGACAGAGGAGAATCTATTTCCATTCATCATCTGTTTGATTTGTGAGTTTGTTTTCCAAATGTCATGTAAGCCCCACATTGTACAAGCTTTTGTTCAAGAAAAGTTCTTGATGAAGATCATAATGGATGGCATAAAGATTGATACGAGATGAACTAAAGTGTGCATGCTGTGAGATGTAGAACACAAATGAAGACCATATTTAAAATCAAACCATGAGATGCATGAAGCAAATTGTCAGTAGTGTTACACTATTCCAATATGCAGTCCTCTATCCCATCAGAATATCCAACAGTGTGAGAATTAAGTAGTAGTTTCTGGCAATGTTGCTGGATTATATGCTATTACATGTACATGATCACGAATCTTGCGCTCCAAAAATTGAATATAGCCAATCACACAATTCCAGGCCTCAGTCTATAAAAACTTATCATGCCAGATTCTTGCAGTTCATGAGTTTTATGTATTCAGAATGGTGCAAATTTACACTCTGACACGCGTAAGAGTGAATATGATGAGACGAAACTGTGGTGGATTCCTGTATGCAGAAGTTCAACTCGGTATACGCTTCGCCATTTGCATCATTATATGCAGGGTCTGTTATTGCAGAAACACTCATAGAAGTTTATGCACGCGAGTAGTACATGGAAACATAGAACATCAGTCGGTAACGAGCGATGGTATCAGGGGCCAGAGAAGGAAACTGGAAGAAGAGTATGACGAAGTGTTGGTTTGTCGCTTCAAGGAGAAAAAGGTGGTCCTGAAGAAAACGAAAAAAGACACACGGATAATGTTATGACGCGATTCAAGAAATCTATGTTCACCTACACATTTAAGAGAGAAAGCACGATCATATTTCACACAGCACGACACGTCTGCAAAATTGATACACTTGCACACCGTACAAATACAGACATACAGACACATACCTTAGACAAAATGATCAGTTTGTATACAATGTGACAGGGTTCAACTGATCTATGCAATTACACACACACATACACTGAAGTATATTGGCAGTTATGTATCCAAGACCGACCTCGAGGCAATTCTGCGGCCCTCGACTCGGGTCCCGGTCCGAGTCACTTGTACAAACCTAATGGAAGGTTGTGTTTTGGAGCGCCTCAGTTCTGTAGTATGACTAGCAGTGTTGTATCTAAGCCGGCCTCGAGGCCAATTTTGATGGTCTCGGACTCGTCTCGGTCGAGTCACTCTGTGCAAACCTTATGGATTATGTTGTGTTTTGGATTGGTCTTGGTTCGTGGAAGTTGTGTCTTGGATACAACACTGGCTGATTGATACATGACAGTCAATGACAGTTGATGAGGAAATAATAGAAATCAGAATAAATGATCTCTATTCGCATTCAGTCCATAAACTGCTACAAACCTCTTTTCACGAGAGGTATTAGCGCAATGGCGTAATATATATTTTTCAGGCAACCACCACCTGGAAATAACATGTTTGAAATACCTGTTAGCTGTAATTTTCAGTGAAAGTGCCTCGCAAACGAAAATAAAACAATATCAACAAAGCCAAGAAGACGACAAATTTTGGCAACATCAGGGGAAAAAAATGACCTTCTGAAGAAAGAAAAATATGCTGAAAATGAAGGAATTTCATAAACCAAAATATAATTTGTTTTTATTACCTCAACAACATGTTTACCACTTGTCCGTTCTCATGGAACACAAAGTGATCATATACTGAATCATGGAAAAGGAGAGAAAAATACAGCAGAGAGATGAAACATGATACGTATTGATCATTTGCAATATACCACGGCGGTAACATGGCAGTGTGCAGGGAAAGACGTCAAGTGTTGAGCTGTCACGATTCTCAGCGTTATCGGTCAGGGATGAAGGCGCTTCGGACGAAAGTTAAAACCTGGTTGGCTCATCAAGGATGAAAATAACCAGCCTAAGAGAAGGAGAGGAGAAATTAATAAGAAAGGGGATAAATATTTTTGATGAGATATTACATGTGCAAATACTAGTAGGACGTTAAAATCAAATTTTGTGACGCTATTAATGCTTGTATCGTCGTGTGCCTACCAAAAGCCATTAACTGTATGTTGTGTGACTACGCAAAAGCATTACAGTCGACCTGATTAACCGCGAGCGTCGACCAGGCCATCTGAATAATGATATGCCGAATAAGAGAGATAATGAACAACACGTATAGGGGAGGTAATAATGTCATCCATGTCTAAGTTATATGCATACAACCACACATCAAATGTCACGAAATCCAACAAGGGGTCACAGGCGCAGGCGCTCTACTTATTTATTGTGTCCGCGAATACGCGGCAGGTTTTTGTGTACATTCTGATAAAGGCGTTAAATCAAATACGGAAAAAACTGATAAGTCATTGTCCGGATAATAGAGAGAGCGCGTGTAGTGAAGAGCCATAATAATCGAGGGTGAATGTAGCCTGAATAT
>JZLH01S0458857.1:9220-22365 GCA_001188425.1 Eucidaris tribuloides | reverse complement strand
CCCTATATTAACGTGGGGGGGGGGGGTTCAATTTGACCCCCCCCTCAACGAATTTCGCGACCATGCCGCCGTGCAAAATTTTTTCACTGCGTCGCTCGCTGACTTTTTACTTTCAAGTCTTGCGCATCTTTTGAGACGATTTTCGCGAAAATTGGACATACCGTTACGGCGCTGCGCGACTTTTTATACATGCATGTCAACCCAAAAATTGCTCAAAAATGTGATTTCGTGTACAAATCAATGGAAATGTGTTTTCAGCCAGAAAATCATAAAGTATGATTATTTTGCTTTTACTGTTGAAATGAATTGAATTTATGCTGTTTACGATTGCAAAAGTGTCCCAACAAATTTCATCAAAAAAACAATAGAAAACAAAAGGTCGGAAAAACAAAGAAATACATAAGAAATTCACAAAACAATGAAATACATAAGAAATTAATTCCAATTTGGCAAATGTTTTTGTAGATAATTGTTAGAAATGTCAAAATGAATATTTTCACCAAAAATTAGCATTCTACTAGCTGTAATAAGTGAGTTATATGCGAAAACAAATATTTCATACACTTATTTGCATAAATTAATTACTTAAAAAATAGAAAAAATAATTTTGGGCAAATTTCACTATACAGTCGTGTAGTTTACATCCGGCTCTATGCGCATGCAAAATTTTCGCGGCGATCGCGCGATCGGCGGCGAGATCTCAGGGGGGGGGGGGGTCAAATTGACCCCCCCCCCCCAGTAAAAACCTGGTCTGAAATAGCCAGTTAAAATAGGCGTTAAAACTCGCCCCGAGTTTTGTTTATTCAAGCATAACTTTTGTATTCTAGGGTGTTTATTTGTCCATTTGAACACTACTATGTAGCTCAGATATCAAAGTTTGACAATTTTTTTAAATTGAAGCTCCACAATGTTAGCCTATCACTTTAACACTGACTTCAGAATGAAACTTGATTTGTGATTTAATTTAGCAGTCTATCAGAGGTACATTTTTAGGGGGGACACGCTGTATAGGCCCTTTGCTCAACCTGTGTGCAACACTAGTTTGGATTCAAACAAACACAGCCCTTACACAAAGGACATTCTATAATTCTTTCAGTGTCATGTTTGTGCGAGTTACACTGTGGTTTTACTGTTATACTTATCTGTTCATCATAGTTGATGGTGACAAACTACTTATAATAATAATAATAATAACAATAATAGTAATAATATTCCATTCTTGTTCTTCCTTAAACGAAATACAAATAACAAGATACATGTACATGTATATGTTTCAATAATATGTCACTAATAATGGCTGTACGAGGCAGAGCATGTACATTTTATAGTTGACACGCATGATAAATTCATGGCTCTGCCTCAAAAAACTAAAGACAGAAAGACATGGTTTTATGATCTGAACATATACCCGAAACGTTGTAACTTATTTTACAATATATCGTAGTAACTCTGAATCATGATGCATGACAAGTGAATAATTGTGTAATCTGTACGAATATATGCTAAAAACAATGTTAGTAAAATTATAATTCCTTGTACATTCAGTCATTGTTGCATTAAAACATGCAACAAAGAAGCAAACATACATCTTACAATTAATTGCAAAACTACCACACAAAACTGAATGACAAACAAAAGTACCTACAATTCCATGATGAATTGAGGTTTTGCTAAGTTTTAACAAGTCTGTGACTGAAATCATCAAAACAGAGTTAATTTTATCATCACAACCACACTTTAAATATACTTTTTTATTTTTCTCTGTTAAAAAAATAGTTTTGCATCACTTTACACTCAATAATGCCAGCTTACATGTATGTTTAAAAATAATGATAAAATTACATTTTTTTTTTACTAATACCCATTAGATGCTTGAAGACAAGCAGGCAATAGGATCAACATGAACAACCCACAAATCTGGCGTACCTTTCCTCATTTAACCCTTAATGTGTCCCCATTCAGACCCCACAGTGCTAATCCACATTGTGCCAGCCCCTAATCCCCCCTGTGCCAGGTTCATTTCGAGACTTTACAACAGATTTAAATAGTCGTGTCCACACGGAGGCTGAAACTCCGGAGTTTCAAAACTCTGGAGTGTCGATCGGGGTTTTTGACCGTGCGGACACATTCTGAGTTTTAACCTCCGGAGTGTTTTCGGGGGTCTAGCGGAGTTTTATCCCCCCAAAAAATTTGGGGGTGAAGCTGAAACCCCGATAAAACTTCGGAGTGTTGTGGAGTGTCGTGCCGTGCGGACAGCTTCGGGGGTTTGCGGAATGGAGTTGACCACGCTTTTGATATGAGAAGCGGAGGTGAATGGGCACGGGGGTGATTTCTGGGTTTCAGCCGTCGTGTGGACACAACTTGCAGTGAAGTAAACTTTTTAGATTTAATTTTCACCTCCGGAGTTTCAAACCCTTGGAGTTTCATGGCCGTCTGAACATGGCTAATGTGTGCATAAATTTCAAGTTTCCATTTATAAAACTACATTTTCTCAGTTCTAGTTGCAACAGAGATAATGACATGCATAGTTTAACCCAGATACATGTCTAATGGTATGCATTAATCATTAACCACACCAAGAGCAAATCCAACTTGCTCAAATTCTTGCTTGTCCATATCTCACTTTTAATTTATGCTAACACCTGTTCAGGAAGCTTAAAAGAACATTCCTTCTTGTTGACAACTTACATTGTAGATTTCTTTGGCTCTGTGTAGGTCGGTAAAAAAACTAACTCTGTACATCTATTTATAAATCAACACTGTTGCTCGAGTGAGGTGTATACTTCATCTCGTGTACTTCTACAGTTACAAGATATCTTTAATAATTTAAATTAATTAAATTATTGCAGTGTATTGAAATCCAACTATACTTTGGTTGATCAAATGAATTTTCATCAATGTATCACAAAGTATATAATGCCAGACATCAGAAAACAATATCAAACCTATTGAAAATTGTGTTTATGCCTAAGCCTCGATGAGGCCAGAGGCATTATGTTTTGAGTGTGTCTGACCATCTGGCTCTCCGTTATCCTGGCATACCTTTCCTCATTTAACCCTTAATGTGTCCCATCCACAGCCCACTATGCTAATCCCCGTAGCGCCAGCCCTTACTCCCCCCGGTGCAAGGTTCATTTCAAGACTTTACAACAGATTATGCAGATTTGTGTGAAAACCTGACATTGGCACTGCACCAAAAGCGTGACAACAGGTAGTGGTAAGTCAATGGATACATGATAACAATACAACGGCAATACAATGCATGTCTGTACTTAGGCGCAATTACAGAGTCAAGTTCTAGGCCAAGAACACATTTCCTGCATACTTTGAAAAAAATTTGGATTGCCACCACAATGTTGTTTTTTTTCAGCATTGGATCTGAACTCATTGCATGGATTGGCTTGAAAGAAAAAAAAATCGGTTGTTCACTATCCAAAATCAATACTTTCACCATTACTTGAACACTGCAACCTCAATTTAGGATTTTGAAATGATTCTTTGATTGTACAACATTTGCTCATACAACAGGAGCCCACACCACAATTATTCATGCTAAAGTAACCTAACTCTCATAATACTATGGATAACCTCTATCCCAGCCCTGATCTAGTCTAATAACCTAAACTCTTCGTTGTCAAACATATCATCTGAGCAACTGTCGCCAGAGCAAATGTCCACTATACCAGGGTGCCTACAAGAAAAAATAAAAATGAAAATGGGCCGCTTACATTTGGTGTTTTTTTTCCCTACATTACCCAAGAGAAATTGCTATGTTTTCCATTCATCTGACAGCATGTTCTTTTTTAAGCAATACAACACTTAAGCTACTGTCACACTGCGCCGTCGAACGATTCCGTTTGAAAAACGAACGCATACGTTTAATAACATTCATTGGACTTTTTAATTCGTTTTTCAACTGGATTACAAACGTATCTAGACGTTGACAGGCGGTGCTTTTCCGTTCTGTGCCATTCTATTTTATTCCATTTGCCACCGTCTGAGGTAAATATTTTAGACGTAGGCAAACGGAATCGTTAGACGGCACAGTGTGACAGTAGCTTTAGATCTTCAATTGTATTTCAGCTTTTCTAGTGGTACAGTGGTAAAGGTGTGTCCTATTGAAGGCACCCCATAGAAATTACAAGTGGAACATGCACACCAAATTTACATCAGTTCACAAAAATGGCCCTAAAATGAAAAGAACCTAACCAAAATGGATGATCTTGGTGTCATTCGACTTGCAAAAGAATAGTCTATTAGACAAAATATATAGAGATTAGCAATTATTTTAGGAAAATTACCGTACCTATACCATTCCGTTTTTTTCTGGGCCACGCGGCATACTCCTATACAGACCTGTGTGTTGTCACGGGACTTCAACGATATGCTTTTGTTTCTTCATCCATGTTGATTGTGTGCACTATCTCAGTATCTCAATTGCATAGTACTACATGTCAACAATCTTCGAGTTTGATTGCAAAAGACTTGAGGCCTAAAAAAAAATTGTTGTATTGGCGTAACCCGCCCGACCCCAAAAATATCCCGGACCCTACTTTTTTTTCCTTTCTTTGTATTGCTATCAATAGAATCGATATCGCATATCGTGCTGACTTTGCGATCGAATTGAAAACCTGGAAGTGTTGCAGACAAAACAACGTTTTCCTGCCGTATGCCCACATACAACGCACTTCATGCGCTTCTATATGGAGCCTCGCTAGCTATAGCCTACATGTAGCTAGCGATGATCGAGCTGTTGAACTCAACATGGCCTCTAACGCAGTAAAGGTAACGGGCACAGTTGGCCCAAAAATTATTTTCAGTGTCCTTCTCAACTTTGGCTTGAATGATGTCATTGATGAACTATTGCAAGAAATAGCGGTTTCCGAATTGGCCAATTGCAGGCTTATAGTTCATAAAGTGAAAGCATTGAGCGCTGATCGTGGCCCATAAAAAAAAAAAACACCGCCCTACCGACCCTATTTTTCAGTGAGCCGTTACTCCAATACAACATTTTTTTTTTTAGGCCTGAGGTAAGACGCACACAGATATCAGTTATTACACCTCAGACATGAGGAGAATCTATTTCCATTCATCATCTGTTGATTTGTGAGTTTGTTTTCCAAATGTCATGTAAGCCCCACATTGTACAAGCTTTTGTTCAAGAAAAGTTCTTGATGAAGACATCTAATGGATGGCATAAAGATGTGATACAGTGAACTAAAGTGTGCATGCTGTGAGATGTAGAACACAAATGAAGACCATATTTAAAATCAAACCATGATGATGCATGAAGCCAATTGTCAGTAGGTGTACTATTCCAATATGCAGTCTCTCATCCCATCAGAATATCCAACAGTGTGAGGTAATATAGTAGTAGTTTCTGGCAATGTTGCTGGTATGCTCATTACATGTACATGATCACGAATCTTGCGCTCCAAATTTGAATATAGCCAATCACACAATTCCAGTGCCTCAGTCTATAAACCCTTATCATGCCAGATCTCTTGCAGTTCCATGAGTTTTGTGTATTCAGAATGGTGCAAATTTACACCTCTGACACGGTAAGAGTGAAATATGATGAGACGAAACTTGGTGGCATTCCTGTATGCAGAAGTTCAACTCGGTATACGCTTCGCCATTTGCATCATTATATGCAGGGGTCTGTTATTGCAGAAACACCTCATAGAAGTTTATGCACGGCGAGTAGTACATGGAAACATAGAACATCAGGTCGGTAACGAGCGATGGTATCAGGGGCCAGAGAAGGAAACTGAAGAAGATGATGACGAAAGTGTTGGTTTGTCGCTTCAAGGAGAAAAAGGTGGTCCTGAAGAAAACGAAAAAAGACACACGGATAATGTTATGAGCGGATTCAAGAAATCTATGTTCACCTACATCAGTTCTAAGAGAGAAAGCACGATCATATTTCACACACAGACACGTCTGCAAATTGATACACTTGCACACCGATACAAATACAGACATACAGACACATACTTAGACACAATGATCAGTTTGTATACAATGTGACAGGGTTCACAACTGATCTATTGCAATTACACACACACATACACTGAAGTATGATTGGCAGTGATGTATCCAAGACCGACCTCGAGGCCAATTTCTGGCGCCCTCGGACTCGGTCCCGGTCCGAGTCACTTGTACAAACCCTATGGAAAGGTTGTGTTTTGGAGCGGCCTCAGTCTCTGTAGTATGACTAGCAGTGTTGTATCTAAGGCCGGCCTCGAGGCCAATTTCTGATGGTCTCGGACTCGGTCTCGGTCCGAGTCACCTGTACAAACCTTATGGATATGTTGTGTTTTGGATTGGTCTTGGTCTGTGAAGTTGTGGTCTTGGATACAACACTGGTGATTTGATACATGACGTCAATGACAGTTGATGAGGAATAATAGAAATCAGAATAAATGATCTCTATTCGCATTCAGTGCCATAACTGCTAACAAACCTCTTTTCACGAGAGGCTTATTAGCGGCAATGGCATACATATATATTTTTCAGCAACCACCACCTGAAATAACATGTTTGAAATACCTGTTAGCTGTAGATTTTCAGTGAAAGTGCCTCGCAAACGAAAATAAAACAATATCAAAAAGCCAAGAAGACGACAAAATTTTGGCAACATCAGGGGAAAAAAATGACCTTCTGAAAGAAAGAAAAATATGCTGAAAATGAAGGAATTTCATAAACCAAAATATAATTTTTTTTTATACCTCAACAACATGTTTACCACTTGTCCGTTCTTCATGGAACACAATTTTTTTCGTCTAAAATGCAAATGATCATATACTGAATCATGGAAAAGGAGAGAAAATACAGAGAGAGAGAAACATGATACGTATTGATCATTTGCAAATATACCACGGCGGTTAACATGGCAGTGTGCAGGGAAAGACGTCAAGTGTGACCTGTCACGATTCTCAGCGTTATCGGTCAGGGATGGAAGCGCTTCGGACGAAAGTTAAAACCTGGTTTGGCTCATCAAGGATAAAATAACAGCCTAAGAGAAGGAGAGGAGAAATTAATAAGAAACAGGGGATAAATATTTTTGTATGAGAATATTACATGTGCAAATACTAGTAGGAGTTAAAATCCAATTTTGTGACGCTATTAATGCTTGTATCGTCGTGTGCCTACGCAAAAGCCATTAACTGTATGTTGTGTGACTACGCAAAAGGCATTACAGTTCGACCTTGATTAACCGGCGACGTTCGGACCAGCAGCCATCTGAATAAGTGATATGGCCGAATAAGAGAGATAATGTACAAACACAGTATAGGGGGAGTAAGTACATGTCATCATGTCATAAGTATAGCATACAAACCCACACACCATGCGCAAATTCCAACAGTCACACGCAGGGCTCACTTTATTTACTTGTTCCCCGATACGCGGTCAGGTTTTTGTGTACACTTCTGATAAAGGCGTTATCAATTACAGGAAATAACTGATAAGTCCATTGTCCGGATAATAGAGAGAGCCGGTTAAGTGAAGGCCATATAATCGAGGGCTGAACTGTAGCTGAATTCATTATGAATTATATTGGCACCATTTGAATATGCACATGACACACAGTTAATGGCCTTTGTGTAGGCACACGACGGTATGTGACCTTTACATGATGATTTATAAGTTTGAGGTGGAAGTCACAATTTTGATAAACAAGATGTATTTGTTTTTCTGTATGTTTCTTGTCTGTACTTTGGAAAACAACATGAATTTCTAAACTCACATGAACCATGACATACCGCAACAATGAAAACCAGCGAACTGTCACCCAGTGGGACAAAATTATGGACAAGTTCTCAGTTATGGTTGAGTTGAGTGCGATACTTCATATGATGAACTACAGTGTATACAGTTGAATGCAGACACACACACACACGCCCACATAACAAAAACTACAGCACGCAAACAAACACAAACAAACACACATACCAAAACAAGAAAAACACTAACCCCTCACACAATTGTATAATGTTAAGACATTATCACTGCAGTGCTTATCCACATAATGACAGTGTGATACAGCTACTATTTATATTGGTACATTTTCTAGATGGTGCACAATATGTTGTCACCAATACCAACATCTCAGACTCCCAATATACAGAAAATGATGTTTGCTGGTTCAAAAGTGGCAGGTTAGAAACTTCAAGAAGGTTGGAAATCTAAATACAAAACTTTGTTTCAATTTATAATGCTTCTTGTATCACATAAAATGACAATGACAGAGAACAGTTTCATTTCAACAATTATTAGCAAAATCTTGCACCTCAAACCACAATGTAGGGTCACATTTAGTTTTAACTGTTAACCCGTTGGAGACTAAGTACGAGTTAACTCGTGTTAGAGTCTATGGAAAATACGTGTTATAGCGAAATCAGATTGTCTCCAACGGGTTAACACGCCAAAGAAATTATAGGTATATTGTGCAGTGCATATTTGCATGTTCAGCAATATAGAAGTTAATAGTGCTTGAGCAGGATTTAGTTGTGACAGATACTTCCCCCTGTAAGGGTGGGGGGGGGGAGGGGTGTTAATTGTGAGATAATTTATGGCCCTTGGTTAAAGGAGGGGGCGGGAGGTCCCTCACAGGCCACAGAAATAAATGATATATTTTGTACCATGTGGTTTGTTATAGTCTCCTTGTTTAGTTGTTTTGTATTAACATACTAAAATTACAATCATGCAATACCATGCAACCCCATAACAATGCTTAACCCTCAAAGTGCCACAGCCACAAAATTCCATACACTTTGTACATGGTATTCTGGTAGTGTTACTGACAAGGTTAAATGTTCATCTACCTTATTGAGCCGATTTTAATCGGTCATTCCCAATATGTCAACTCACCTTACTCCCCTCCTCCAGAACGCCGTCACTGCTTTCGCCTCCACCATGGTCAGAAAGGCACAATTCGCGAGGGTGAAGACGACCGGAAAGAAGTTGACGTCGCTGAACTGCCACGCAAACTCTGCGTACAACCAGTACGGGAGAAAGAGAAACTTGGGCACAAACTCCACCCACTGCTCCCAGGCAATTTCTTCACTCTGTGTTAGGAAATGAAAGAAAAAAAAAATGTTTTTGTAATGGAAAATTGTGACATGTCATCACAAAATGCATTTTTAAGTTGGAAGAATAAAATATTGTGTGTTTCATATAGTATTTATACAGAAGAGACTCTATGTTTTACAATGCATAAATTTGTTTAGAACAAAAGAAGCAAAGACATGTAAAACACCGCTCACAAGTTTGGACCACCATATTAGCCACAATCAGGAAAAGGGGAAGTGACCTCAAAGGTAATTTTGCGCATAACAATAGCAATAATATCAAGAGTTCAATTCTTGTGGGAGCATTAAAGGTAGAATTGAAACTCCACAGCAAATGCTATAAGCTGTTATTGGATTACGCTTTTCAACAGAATTTATGCTGAATACCAAAAAATATGAAATAGGGTTTCAAAATCCTTGAATATCCCTGAATATGAGGTAACATTAACACACACACTTACCGCGAGGTACAGAGTGTCTTTCTACGTATGGAGCCTACGATATAGTGAAGGAGGGGAGCGGGGGGGGGGGGGGGGGGGGGGGGGGGGGGGGCGGGGGGGGGGGGGGGGGGGGGGGGGGGGGGGGGGGGGGAGGGAGCGGTGTGATTGGGCTGAGATGATTTTACGACAAACTATAACTTTGGTTAGACAATTTGACTCACATAATATTGCACCATGATATCATCCTCCATGATCATGGATCTGGCCGGACACACGATGTGAATGAAGGGCAGGAAGACGTCATCGTAGTAAAACATGTACATGCTGGCCATCGTGAGTCGAGGGAACTCCCTGACTGTGTAGGACAGGAATGTGGACAGGCCCTGATGCAGCGCCTACAAGAGAAACGTGAGAAAAGAAAACAAGTGAATCAGGTAATTACACCACAGGTATTATAACCCCCACCCCCCCACCCCCCATTCCTGCAACAGAGACTTGTGCAGGAGATCTCCCAGTTGAAGTGGATTTTACAGAATCTACCGCTCTCCTGCACGAGTTTGCTTTTCTTCTGCTCAAGCAGTCTTCTCACTGAACTTGCATTTTCCCTGCTTTGTACTTTGTGATAAATTTGTTTGAAAAATGCTCCCATAAGGCGGCTCATAAGGCTCAGATTGCATTACAGAGCAGAACATCTAGAACCTCTAAGCTTCCAGCGTCTTTAAGTGGTCCTGAACCCAGGCCACAAGTGACTTCACCAGGCTTCAAGCTCATCACGTGCGATTCATTCATATTTCCAATCAATTTATACATCTCCTGTTAAAAGATGGTCTAGGCAGAAGAATATCCTGTTTAGGAAATGTTGGAGTCTCTGCTGCAAGTGAACATCTCTTGGATGGCTTTAACTTTAAACTCAACTCAAAAGCTACCATTAGATAATACACAGATAATCTATATCAGCAAAGAAATAGCTTACCACACACAAACTGAGCAATAGGCCCTTTTGAGGTACGAGTATATCAAAATGGTTTATTGTTTATCTTACATGATCAACAGCCTCAGTGGTACTGCAGGCTGAATCGGCTACCTCCTCTTACCTTGTACTCCCACAAGTCCCTGGGGGGCTTGCCTCCGAGATGCTTGACCCTGTCCAAGGCACTGAGCAGGGCCTGTCTATGTAATGAGTTGCTGACATTGAAGGGGACCTTCTCAAGGTCAATTTCAGATTGGAGACCATCCAGGAGTGGGCCATCTAAAAAGTGCAAACACATGTTACAAAACAACCATGAATTACTAAATACCGACATATACTGGTGATGTACGCAGGTTTGGCATGTTTCCTACTTTTGGTCATATTTCCCAGACAATGTCCATTATGATTTCAAGCTTATGTATACTAGGTCAATGACAAAAACATATATTTCTCGGCCAGTTGACCGGAAAAATATACCCTCAGGTGGGAAATACCGTAACCCTGGATGCATGCATTGTAAACTAGGCTGCCTACGTTTCAGGACGTGATGGATCGAAATTTGCACCTACGCATGTTGGCTAGCTTTTTCTGAAATGGGGATCAGAGGCATGGCCAAAACCTCAGAAATTCAATTTTATTGACTAAAATCTTCGCATAACTTCTTCTCACTTGTCTTTTAATTTTTTTTTTAAATTAAAATGGAGATCATGAAAACCATGTTCTTTCCACAAATTAAATCTCAGGTAACGAAGTTAAACCTCAATACTAGCCGTTTAAATCACTGATCATGGGACAGGAAAGTTAACTGTAAAAACATGACTATAATTCCACTTTTTTATAAAAGTATTTCCACATGGTGACATACAACCTAATTGGCGACTAAATATATATAACAATTCCAATAACCTCCAAATTTATATGATTTTAATATTATGGTATATTGCATTAATGAAATACCACTGCTCCTGAATTACAGCCCACAAATTTAACTTCCTATTCTTCCCAATATAACTACAGCAGTAAGACAGTTGAACAAATCGTGCAATTTTGCAAATGAGCTCCATACGGGATGAGCCAAGGCTGATGACTTACTGATGCCGCTCTTCAGAAACCGTTCGCTGTAGCCCTCCGCAGCCCAGCTCCCCAGTTCTGACAGCCACTGAGACACGTCAGCTGCCTTCCAAATCGCCAACGGCTTGTAGACCAGCATCTCGCTGTCTTGCCTGCTCCAACTGAGCATGATTTGTAATAGCTGTAGAGACAGATGAGAGAGTAACAATAATAAGTGTTTGGCAATACTTACAGGACGTAATATTGATTTGCACATCAAAGTCATTATTTTTTTGCAGAAAGATATATCAATATACAATGTTATAATTCCAAAGTATCATCTTGTCATCTGGGTGATACAATAAAAATGTGTACGGATTTCATCTATGGTACACTCCCAGCATATGATACACCATGCGGTATTCCGGAGTACCATTGCACCCCAAGGCACCATGTTGTGCAGCACACTCTTGTGTCCATCACAACCATTCCATAGTGACTCGTGTGACATTTGAACTAAAATTTTAAGTTTCATTGTATTACTTTTGTAAAACTGGTTTATTCAAATCAAATTTAATATGTGTTTGAGTCCAGGGATTGGGAATGCATGTTTTAGTCCTATAATAATTGCTCTATGATTAGTAGTTTGATATTTATCACAATTTCTTTGACGTGACTTGCGTGACAGGATAGAAAAGAGGAATTTTGATAGTACTTGAGTCAAATAGATTTTCCTATGAAACCACAAGTGTGATTTATGTAATCTTTACTGAACTATAAACTGAATGCCCTACCACTATTATGCATAAATTACATTTTGCCAAATTTCCCTTTTTTGTGAGAAATGGCCCAAAGAAAATGTGACTCGTGTGAGCGGCGGCGTGACGCAGTTGCTCATTATAGCTGTCAATGGGGTTTAACAACTTAAATTATGATGTTAAATGAATAAATATGATGAAATTGTGAATACCCTACGAAATAATGTGAAAACTCCAATTTTTTAGAACTATTTAAAAAATTCCCCATTCTGTGACTCACGTGACATATTTTATGAAGGTTTTCATAATGAAATATGCATATTGCGAAAATATGACAAGCATTTGAAAAAATTATCAATGTTTTATCAAACTGACTGGAAAAGCTTACCTAATGAAATCAGATAAAGCAATCAGCTTCACTTATTTTCTCAGTTTTTGATCTATACTTTGGTTTGTAACTTGTCCGACATACAGCATGCGTGACTCATGTGACACTCTTGAGATTGTTTTTTCTTTATGGTATGCACAGCAATGAAAATGTTTAAACTTTTCTTTATACACTACCACCACTTCTTCACTTACATATCAAACACCAGCTGAAACTTTTTCTAGTTTTTTAGTAATCTTAAAATATCCCCTTATTTTGGGACTCGCGTGACACATTTCGCGGGTGTTTTCATAATGAAATATTGGGAAAACACAAAAAGCATTTGGAAAAACTTTTGATGTTTTATCAAATGTACTGGAATAGCTACCTAATAAATGCAGATAAAGCAAAATGTCATGATTCAGCTTCATTTACTTTCTCAGTTTGTGATTTATACCCCCAATCCTTCTTTTTTACCACAAAGCT
>JZLH01S0458856.1:18946-36249 GCA_001188425.1 Eucidaris tribuloides | reverse complement strand
AGAAGACCCCCAGCGCCACCAATTTTTTTTCATTTCACTTTGTTTGTTTACATTTTTGGTTCAATTCGAGTTAACTTTGTTTAATTAAAAAAAAATATGTACAATGCGTGCATGCATAATATGTCTTGTTTCTACTCTTTATCTGAATTTTTAATTGTAATCATATCACACGCATTTGAATGTTGATGTACTCATGTTAGTATTTGTTATGATCATCACTTGTTTGACGGATGGAAGTGAAACAATAACTCAAATCAACCATCATTGACGGAAATTGATTTTTTAGTATCTGTAATTTGCGAAACTCAATGAAAGATCAGATTTTTCAAACTATAAAGATACGTGATGGATAAAATATCTAATGGCCTGATAAGAAAAGATTACAGGTGATTGCAGGCAATATGTAATTGGCATTTTTGAAAAAATAAAATCTCGACGGGTAACATGATGGCATAATTTCACATTTACATTGGTCTACTACGAATGTAATTATATGCGTATTTAAAAAAAAAAAATGCTTTCTCAAGTTTGTTTCTTTTATGAGGTCCGGAAGCCCCAGAATGATTCTTGCCAGCAAATTATAGGTCCGAAATTGACATAAAGGATAACCAAAAAAAAAAAAAACTAATAATAATAATAATAAAAACATAAAACATCATGTTTGGTTCAAATATCATTTAATGTCTACAATTTGAAAAACTATAGTATATGACACTAAGAAATTATAAAAAGCCTTTAGATAATTTTAGGGTACATATTATGTATTTTTTTCATTTGTAATTATTGTAATTTGTTATTGATTGTTATGCTTGCTATTTATGAATCTTGAAAATCAATAAAGACTTAAATATAAAAAAAAAGAAAAGAAATTATGACAAAAAGTGGTGGAAGAATTGCAATTCTAAATTCTTCACTGTATACATTATGACCTTGAGACGATTATCTTATCAGGACATGTGTATTTTTAGGGGCCAGTGGACTAATTAAATCTGCACATTCCCAATAAGTACGTTTTATCACAAATTATCCCCCCCCCCCCCCGCCCCCTCTCTATATAATTCTGCGCAATATATTTTGTGTCGGAACGCCTCCCCTCTAACTGCTCATCAGTGGCAGTGTTTTGGCTAAGCTACCGTGCAGAAAAATACGCGCATCTCACACTCTAGCACATAGCAACGCGGAATAAACAACGTCCACGGTCCTCGCTGCATGTTATGGAAGTTGTGCGGTAATATTTTCAAGTTAAGAAACACGAAGAAAAACACAGAAAATCCAAATTATGGGCATAGATTATTATGGAATCCTTGGCCTTACTCGGTCAGCCATCGATGCAGATATCAAAAAAGCGTAAGTAGATTAATTTTAATGTGTTAATGTGCCATTGCATGTCATCGGTGCCGCGGCAGTATCCATTCATTCACCGTGCTCTGTTGACTGTTCCAGCCGGCAGGTCGGGGTCCGGCATCGCTCAGGCCTAGCCTCGGGTAGCCGCGGAACCGGGAATGCACAGCCCGATGTAGCACCATTCTCAATCTTTTCGTGTGTGTGTTTAACTAACTTAAGCCCTTAAAATCAGACAGCTAGCTAAGTATGTATGTGTTTAAACAAGATTTGTTAGTGATATTGTTTTATTTTCAAAATGTGTGTGTGTGTGCGTATTTGCATGTGTGTGTGTGTGCGTATTTGCATGTGTATGTGCAGGGGCAGAGATTTCATGTGATGGAGGTGGGGGGGGGGGGGTCGGGAGACGAAAACACTGAAGGCAAAATAAAAGTAAAACGCCCCAAGGACACATATATATTGTTAAAAAGTGTAAATTGTGACTTTAAAATCCCCCTCACCCCCATTTTTAAGGTTTAATAATCTTATTTCATCAATAGGTTTGGCGATTACAAAATCTATAAAAAATGTAAAAAAAAAAAAGTGCCGAAACGTCGCAATCCCTTTTCGTTTGCTACATCGTGTGACAACTGATCTACTCTAGTACTCTCTCATCTGATACCACGATGATCAACATGTTCCGATCTATTAAAATAATTTTAAAAATATATTAATTTATTAAAAATCGAGGATGCATATCTATTACATGGAATTGCTTTCAGGATGTTATTTTTTTCTCCCACAGATATCGGAAACTAGCCCTCAAATATCATCCAGACAAATGTGAAGAAATTATTGCACCGGAAAGGTTCAGACAAGTTTCAGAGGCATATGATGTCCTGAGTCAACGTAAGTATCTAGTCAACAGAAAAAAGTAAATGAAAAGAAAATTAAAAATGCCAAGGACTATTCTATCAAGGGAAAATGCAAAAATATGTTTGCCACAACTGTCCTTAATAGCCTCCATAAAATTACTTATCACGAAAGAGCCTCTGTGAAGAAGAAAAGTGTTTTTTTATCCTGATTTTATCAGTACAGTATACATAATACATATCCAAAATGCATTACGAATTTCAGTCCTATGCCAAGAATGTTATTCCTTGTGGACTAACATATTTTTAGTTCTTTACTCACAAAAGGGTTACATATATTTTTGTTTTGGCTTGTCAAACCATTCAGCAATAAAAAAACCTGTGGGTCTTAAACCATTTTGAAGGGTGTGAATGTTCGTGCATACATGAGTTGTACAGATGCTTTTCTGTGAAATGACAGAAAACAATACAATATTAATGAACTATACCACTGTGTATGGTTGATTAGGATGAAAATAAAATGATCAAGAATTTTTTTCTTCATGAAATACATCGTAATGTGACTGGAAAGTATGTAGGCCTCCATGTATACATGTGCAGTATGTTTCAATTGCAACAAGCATCCCAGGTGAATCTGGATGATTACTTAAAAACAAGTGCAGGCATTACCAATATGCTCTGTAATTTTGTTGGTGCACTAATTTTTGCCCTCCCTACTTCAGATTACATGTATATATATTTTTTAAACTCAAATGGCTTGTTAAAAATATACTGTATTGTATTATTCTTCTGCTTTACTTATCTCATTTCAGCAAATAAGAAGGCAGTTTATGATCAGTTTGGTGAGGAGGGACTTAAGAATGGTGTGCCTGCAGGAAGCGGGGAAAGCGGGGCCTGGACGCAAGGCTATGCCTTCCATGGAGATGCACACAAAGTCTTCAGGGAATTCTTCGGAGGAAATAATCCATTCAGTGGTAAGATACAATATTAATTCATTTCAACTGTGTGTATTCTCTTCATTTAAAAACATCACATGATAAAACTACAAATTCATTACATGGTATGAAAAAAGAAAAGTGTAAATTCATTATAATATGCCATATGGCGTATTATAATGAATTTGCACTGAGATACTACTCGAAACATAGCTTGATACATGTAGATCCATTCCCTGTTCTAAAAAAAACTTAATACTATAAATATACAAAATAATCACATCTCTTCCATTTAAACATTAAAGTTGTACTATCACCAAAAAATTCCATAAACATTAAAATATATGATTAAAGGTTAGTGACATGATTAGGAACACTTGAAAATGCCTCAAGAACCAAATGAGTTGAAATGTATACCAACTATACACTAGCAGGAGTGGATCTCCCACCTGGGAGGATTTGTCTGTAATTTGTTTAAGAATCAAGCATAAACTAGGAGTATCTTAATTTATCTGGGGACATAAAAATAAGCCCCTAGAGAGCCACACAGCAATTGTTTATTTTAGAATGAGTCAACGTTGGACTACAAGATTTTCACAGGAGAATCCGTGCATAGTTTACTTGATTCTAGAGTAGTTTCAGCCCAAGTTGAGGACTACCCCCAATTATGTCATTTACCTTTAAGTGACACTGAGATAAGACTATTCACTATTATTTCACATTCATCACTTAGTGTAAAAGGATATGCAAGTGCTCATACCTATCCCACGTAGAGAATTCTTTGAGAAACTGTCACAAGTAATAGAGCATCATCATAGTGTCCTAGTGTCACAGCTATTTAGGAATAATAATTGTTTACTTGTGAGATTACAACATTTGATGCACTGATAGATAGCTACAGCAGTATGTAGATTCACTTCTGGAGGAAAAGAAAATGAGTTTAATACTGTACAGGAAAAAAAATTGAAACTTAGAAATAAGCAGGGTTGGCCGGTACATACCGGTATTTACCGGTAAATACCACCTTGCTATTTTTGACAAAAACAGGAAATACTGGGAAATACTATAAAAAGGTTATTTTTTGAAGGATAATAACTAAAAAATGTACAGATTGTTGTTAAGTAAGTTTGCTTCAACACAAAATACAAAAAAAAAACTAATTTAACTGATGGTGGGAACTAAGAACTCATTCTGATTGGTTGGACAAATTTTCTACACAGCCAAATCAATACATGTAAAAGGAAAATTTTACAATCACCTGCTTTGATTTTAGAAATTGTTTTCATCATTTCAGTCTGCAAATTTCTGAATTGTTCCATAAGTCCAGAACACTTAAAACAGCATACCCCATAGACAGATGTTGATTTTGTCCCTGTATATTCAGCAAGATGAGGGCTGCACTCCACAAAAAAGCTACATGTACATGTAACACCTGAATAATGTACAGTGTAGTTCTCTACAGTATGTGAAATAATACTGAATTAAATTATCAAAATTGAAAAGAGGTTTTTAAGAGTTTGTTCATTTGAAATGTATAAGTAAGGTGGATTTGTATAAGAAGAGCCCAAATAAAGGGCATTAATGGCCTTTTTAGTTGACCTTGTACAACTTCAAGAGTACACTGCTAGGTATTGCCCACGTATTTCCCAGTATTTCCCGCCTGGGTGGGAAATACAGGTATTTCCCGGGAAATTGCCAACCCTGAAAATAAGTAAACCATATGATTGCAGTTGATCGCATATGATCGTAGTTGATCAACATTCAAGTGAAAGATATCTTAAATGAGTGCCCATGACATGGCAGTAGACATGAATGCATGGTATATTAGAATAACTGCCAATATAGTAAGTGTGTGAGATATTATACTGGTACCTAATGACAAGTATGAGACTACTTTATGTTGATCAGCGGTAAAAAAAAATGAGTATGCTACTGCCCCCCCCCAAAAAAAATAAAACTAAATAAATGAAAAATAACCGCACAAAATAAAAAGAATGAAGGCAACTAATTTGCATTATTGACTACGTATGTGTTGCAAGCGCATGTTAAATGTATGTTTGCCTGGTGAATGCTTCTACATGGACTAAAAACTGATTTTCTCCCTTTCTCTGCTATAGAATTCACAGATGGAATTGACGGTGATTTGAGTATGGGTTTTGGTGGTCTGCTGGGACGCGGAAGGAAGAAGCAGGATCCGCCAATTGAGAGAGACTTGGTTCTGTCGCTAGAGGAGATATTTCACGGCTGCACTAAGAAAATGAAAATCTCAAGAAGAGTAAGTGGTGTGGCTTAGTAATTCGTAGCAGTTAATTTCTAATACTTATTCTTTAATGATGTCTTTTTTTTTCTTTTTTGGAAACAAGATGATTTTAATCTATCTGTATTTATTTATAGGTTGTCCAGGCCTGTGTTCAAGAGCTAAATTTCCTTTTATCAATCACATATTAATTTAATGTTATAATCAGGGCTCCACACTAACATTTTTTCCTACTTGCCCTTCGGGCAAGTGAAATTATCACTTTCAGATTTTTACTTGCCCGAATGAAAAATTTACTTGCCCGAAAATAAATGATAATCAAAAAACATTTATAATCATTCCCCCTAATTTTAACCAATAAAGCCTTTTTATAGCATTGTGGATGTTTATTTTAATTCTGGGGGTTGCTTATGATTTATGAATCTAAAGACTAATACAAAGAACAAAATAATGATGAACTTTAGAAAGTTGATTGAATAAAAAGTTTTAGATATATTTTGTGTGTTTTTCTTAAGTTTGGGGTCATGTTTTGCTCATTCCATGATCAAAATTTTACTTGCCCTATGGGGCAAGTAAGTCTTAACATTTTGAGTTTTTACTTGCCCGACATGAAATTTTACTTGCCCCGGGCAAGCGGGCAAGTGTTAGTGTCGAGCCCTGAATCCTGCACCTGCAGTTTTGGAGTCATTTCGCAGTCATTCTATGGATGAGGTAGATCAGATAGTTGGCTTGTTTATTGGGAAGCTACTTAAACCAATTTAAAAAAAATCAAGAAACTACTTTTTTCAAGTGATTCCATTATGAGCAAGGTCATGGTTACTGCCCAATTCAAATCAGAAATGGCACACATGATCACCTTGGTGTAGATGTGCAAGACATGTTTTTATGCATGTTGGATAACCCATTGTGATGCTAATTGCATTCTTTTTTTTTGTCAAACCCTTGTGGAGTGAAGTATTTCTAATATTTTAAAGCTATTAAAATAGTATTTGAAACACATGATCACCTTAAAGTATAGATATACAAGACATATTTTCATGTGTGTCAGACATACCATTGCCATGGTAATAGAATTTCGTAAAGTCTGCAATTTTTTTTCACTTTGACAAAGCAGGCAGGGGTATTAAATCACATTCAGTGAAAGCTCGAGTTTTTCTATGCATGGCATTATTGTGAATTCTTATATTCTTCAAGTTGAGGTGGCTACAGCCATTGACGGAACTATTTCCACAACTATCACGATTTCCATCTGATTTTATCTAGGTCATGAATGAGGACGGACACACCTCCAGCAGCCGAGACAAGATCCTGACGATCACGGTCAACAAGGGATGGAGGGAAGGAACGAGGATCACCTTCCCGAAGGAAGCCGACCAGGGACCCAACATCGTGCCCGCCGACATCATCTTCGTCGTCCGCGACAAGCCCCATCCTCGCTTCAGGCGTGATGGCGACGACCTCATTTTTGTGTCTCGGGTGCTGCTCGGCAAAGCTCTGACCGGATGCAGCGTCGAGGTTCCCACGCTGGATGGCAGGCTGCTAAATATTCCCATCAATGACATCATCAGGTAAATATCATTGGATTAAGTGTGGGAGAGAGGGGGGGGGGGGTGGACTCATGGCAAGCCAGATTTCTCCACTTTTTCCCAAAATGCATCACAAGAAATAAAAGTCTCACTAGTGTCACAAGATGGTGATGTGTAATTGTAATTGTAAATCCCACATTTTAGGGATGTGAGACAAGTGTCATCAACCATTGGATTAATATAATACCACATTATAACATTATATTTTCAGAATAACCAGTACTAGAAAAGAAAGAAAGCAATGGAAAACATAAAATACTGCCTTCAAGCCAATCTTAGTAAAACTAATACACTAAACATGTTGTTCATTGAACAGAGTAGGGAAAATATATATGTTTTTAAGGAGATTCATGTGTAATTTTCAGGGCCTGTTTTCAGGTTTCGAAGGGACAAATTGTCATGAACTGCTCTGACAAATCTACAGAGTGAGTTTCATTTGACTCGGTATTCTTTATGCATTGTGGAATTTAAGTTAATGATTAAGTAAATAAAATGAATCAATATGTATCAATAAATAAAACATATTTCATATATGATGTTTGCTTGAAAAATCTTGAATTGTTCAAAGAAAATTTGTAATTTGTGATCCTACAGACATTCAAATTCAGTTTTCACGACGATGATGGCTTTTTTGCTATGTTAGTTTTTATCTCGTAGAATTAATTACTTGGCTCATTTGTTCTCAACTTTTATTCCACTTATCAACGTAATTTGACATTCATTATTCTCCTTACCCATAATCGGTTTTATGTTTTCTTTCATTGAAATTGCAGTCCAGGATACAGGAAAGTTGTTCCGGGTGAAGGTATGCCAATCTCAAAGAACCCAGCCCTGAAAGGTAACCTGATCATCACTTTCGACATCGAGTTTCCGCGACAGTTGACGACTGAGAAGAAACAGCTCATCAAAGATGCCCTCTTATAAACACAATGCCAGTCCGACTTGTCACTCTCCAAAGACCTGAAGAGTATTTTTTAGTCTGTTTTCTGGCATTTTGTGGTTATCATTAAAGACATTTAAAAAAAAAGTGAAGTGGAGAAATTGGCTCATTTCTGTTTACCTATTGCAGAGATGTTAAACCCAAAAGCATATATATATATATATATTTCCTCAAAATTTAGAATGACAATTTTTTTTAGCAAGTGGACAATTCCCTTTCAGTTATACATCCCACAAGATGTTGCTGTAAAACTGTACTGCTGTATACATCTACACTTGTTAGGTGAGGAAAGAAACTTGGTGTTTGATGTCAAACTAACATTATATTTCATATTTGTAGCAGAAATATGTATTAAACACACACACACACGCAAGTCGAGTTCACAGTGACATGTTCCATGAGTCTTGCACATGAAAGACTTACTGTATCTGTACTATGAAATATGCTGATATGATGTTTAATACTTTGATAACTTTCTTGAGGGGTCAGGATGGAGTGAGGTTGGGTATTTCCATGAGGCAGTTGGCTAGAATATGGTATTAGTAACGGCAAAGGCAAAAGTAAATCACCTCCCATTTTTTTTTCATTTATAAAAGGGCAGTTTCATTCTTGACATGGTTGATCAATTGACCCTGACTATTAGTTCAGTTGCACTTACACAGAATCTGAAGTACTGGAGAGTTTGTATCAAATGTACGGTAGGAATACTATCTGAAGTGAAGATTCATCTCTGATTCAAGTTAAAATGTCATGTATGTAACCATACCTTATCATGACTGCCCTTTTTAAGTACTATATAGTTAAACAGTTTTATACAGAGAAACCCCAGGCATCGATGTGAATCTTAAATATGTACATATATAAATATTATTGATATGTGTAATGTGTGTAAATAAAATATTACTGGATATTTAAAGCATCTGTTGTCTTTTGTGTTACTGTTACTGAAGTGTCCATCTGTTCTGATAATTTAAGGGGGATAGGGGGAATCATGGTTGGGTGCAGAAAATTCTTTTATTTTTAATGTGTTTTATTCAGTTAACATATAATCACAATAATTACAAACAATTATAAAATATAGGCGCAGAACTTTCTTGCGTGAATACATACATGGACACACACACACACACACACACACACACACACAAACATATAAATACACAAATATACAAACATAAAGCCAACATAAATTCACATATATTTGTTGTTTTGGCAACCGGGAAAATAGAATTAAAAGCACATTTTTACAGCGTTTTGCACATATTTTTACCTGTTGGCTACGGGAACCGGATGTGGCCTGTTTTTTACTCTATGAGATTTTCAGAATCTCGGAGGCAACGGGTTTAATATCACCTTCAAAAAGAAATTTTGACTTGTATAGAACAAGATTCGTGTATTCTTATTTTAATGCGATTTCCAGTAAACTGCTTTATTGTAAAGTTTCTTTCCTTTGAAATGTGTGTGTGTGTGTGTTTGGTGGGGGTGTTTGTACAGGCCATCCCTGTGGCCCGGAGGGGAGGGGGGGGGGGGTGGCAATGTCATTATAATGTGTATACCATGTGCGTGTGAAAAAACGGGTGAAAGGGTTTGTTCACGGACGGGCGATGTACGCGCGTAAATTGAAAAGGGTATGAATATTACAAAATCATACTTTTAACAGAAGGCTACTTCAAAAGGGTACCTTTTCAGATTTGAATATTGTTTAGGGTATTCTAAGATCGAAGGATAAGCACTTGTTAAGGTCCATTTTGAAAGTCCATACATATGGTGTATAAAGCGCACCAACCCCCTCCCCCTTCTCCCTGTGGCTAAAAATGGGAGAGGGGCACCTGGGAGTGTATACCTACATCCCCCTGGATTTATGTCGGTTTACTTTTTAATAGACGGCTTCAGTAGTGTATGCAAATTGTATGCATACCTTAGTTTCTGACAAAGGTTGGTCTTGACAATCCGATAGCTTGCCAGACATAGCAACAAAAACGTATTCAATTTTGCCATTGGACAATGAGCAGGGTCTGTTTGTGTGTGACTTTGTGTTTCACACATAATTGTGTCATTCATTTTTGTGCTGTTTTATTTGCAATCACAAAAACTATCACAAGAATATACACAATTGTAGTAATGTACCCCCGGGCCCAATAGTTATGTCTCAATTGGCTGTTATAGCAAATCGAAATAACTTATGGAGGAACTAATCAATTACCATATTCATAAAGAATGTACCAATTTTTAGTTGAATTTGTAACTTTCTGAAAGTGACAGAAATTACAGGTAATAGTACATGTAATTTAATAGAGACATACATGTTTGGTGGGGACATAATATTGTACATTGTGTAATTTACATAATACTGAAATGGGTTACACCTTTACTGTTACTGTTTAGTGTTGAGGCAGTGTAGTACGTCGGCGAATCCATTACAGAACAGGCATATCATAAATAATATCTCATTGATCATAAAATACATGTCATTGTCCCACATCCCTACATCCACTTATTGGTCTAAAAAGTCCATATTGTCCTAACTTCCCATTGGTCCTAATTATACCTCATAGTCCTACAATTAGTCCATCCTCTGGGTCCTACTCCCCTTTAGTCCTTCCATTAGTTCTACATCTCTTTAGTCAGTCATCCTTTTGGTCTTACATCCCTTTGGTCCTACATCCCATGGGTCCTTTCACTAGTTCTAAATCTCTTATCCTTTCGATCCTACACCCAGTGTTAATTACATTCTTTTCTTAAAGGTATTGATTAACATTCACCACAGTTAAAAAATCTGAGCTACGTGATTCCCCATGCCTTTGATAAGGTCTAAAAATGGCGCCCTGAAAAAAATTGTATTTCAAAATGATTATTTAGTGCTTTAAAAAAGTGAAAATCGTAAGTTGATCGGATTCACCTGCCCATTTTCTCCCATAGACTTAGTGTGTGTACACCTAGGCTATTTAAACTCGCCCCGAGTTTTAATTGTTTATTCATGCATAACTTGCCATTGGCAGTGTAACTTTCCAAAGTTTTTTTTTTTATTCTAGGGCGTTTGTTTGTCCATATGAACACTACTATGTAGTTCAGATCAAAATTTGACAATTTTTTAAATTGAAGCTCCACAATGTTTAGTCTATCACTTTAATACTAATCTATATAAAGCAGCAATCTCGAATTTATTGGATATTGTACGGCTCTATAGCCTCTATTAGTGATAATATTACGGTAGCATTTTTGCCTAGCTAACTACATGGCAACTGCAAGTGTAGTGACGGCTGTCAAGCAAAAGTTATGTTTTGTTTTGGTCAACAGTTCGTTGACATCTGACGAAACAAGGTGCGCGCTTGTAGACGCACTGACGTTTTAGCAAGCGTGCATGAATGAAATGCGCGCTTCACACACTCAGCTGAGTCAGCTCAGATCTGTCTGCAGTAGCTGGAGAAATGTTGCCCATTATTTTACCGAGTGGCTTGCATGCAATGAAAAGATTCACGTGTTTGGTGATTTTTTTGTCAAATTGTATGTTTTATTGAATCACACAGAATCAGAATATTTACAGGTAATCAACAATGAATACTTATAGAAAGAAAAAAAAGTGATAACAATTTGAGTCACAGAGTTTGTGTTTGCTGTTGCCGCACGCGGGGGGGGGGGGCGAGATGAGCACACAAAAAAGCAAACATGTGCCTCTGAATACAGTTTAAATACATTATTAAATGAATGAATGAATATTGAATGAATGGATTAATAATAAATTAATCAATCAAACTGGTCAATTAAAAAAGAAGAAAATCAACAAATGAAACGAAAAAATCAAATGCCTACTACACCCGCGGTATTCCCAGGCGGTCTCCCTATCCAGGTACTGATCGGGCGGCTACGATGCCTGACTTCGTGTGTCGACGAGAACCGGTCCCGGGGTGGGGGGGGGGGGCATTGTCAATACAAGGTGTCCCATGTGCGTGTATGACTTTCAAAATGGACCCTAAACAAGTGATTGAAAGTCAATCTCAGGCCTAAACAAGTAATGTAATTACCCTTCTGTTAAAACTACCCTTTATTCCTGATTGGCGATTTTGATACCCTTTTCAATGTACGCGCGTACATCGTCCGACCGTGAAAAACAACCCTTTTTACGCGTTTTTTCACACGCGCATAGTGTACACGTTGTAATGACACTGCCCCCCCCCCCCCGGGGGAACCGGTACACAACGTGATAGGTCATAGGCACAATTTGGGGCGGGCCGTTAGTAAAAAAATGAAAGTAGAGAATTACTAGTAATTAACGTGATAATTGTCTAAACACATTCTTTCTGATACTAATTCACATACAGCAGCAATCTCAAATTTATTTGACATTGTACGGCTCTAATAATCAGTGACGGTAGCAGACCTACATGGCAACTGCACTTAGTGTATAGTGACTGCTGTCAAGCAAAAGTTATGTTTTGTTTTGGTCAACAGTTGACATCTGACGAAACAATTAAGGTGCGTGCTTGTAGAGCAATGACGTTTAAGCAAGTGTGCATGAAATGCGCGCTTCACACACTAGATCTATTTGTAGTAATTAGCAATACATGATGACCATTATTTTGGATTGCGTGCAAATCATGAAAAAAAATGGTTACAGTTCGTTATTCCGAAGGTTCGTTATTCCGAAGGTTCGATATTCCGAAGGTTCGTTATTCCGAAGGTTCGTAATTCCGAAGGTTCGTAATTCCGAAACACGTAAATTGCCTATACCTCGATGTTCGTTAATCCGATAACGAAAAAGGGTTCGTTAATCCGAAAATTTGTGGCGTTATTCCGAAGGTTCGTTAATCCGAAAATAAAATGGGGTTCGTTACTCCGACGGTTTGTTAATCCGCAAACGAAATACGGTTCGTTTTTTCCGAAGGTTCGTTAATCCGAAAACGAAATAAGGATCGTTACTCCAAAGGTTCGTTAATCCGAAATCGAAATAGGTTCGTTAGTCCGAAAATGAAATAAGATTCGTTAGTCCGAAACTGAAATAATCTGTGGCGAAGCCGTGAAAACCGGAAGGGCAGGCGTGGTGGAGGGGAGGGGGGTAGAATCCGGGGTAGAATCACCGTTGCTGTTCAATTGTTATGAGGGTGGGAAAGGGCTGATCTATCATTACCAGGGGCGATTAAATACGAAGAATTCTTTCAAAGGGGTGATCATAGGCTTATGGGGTTATATCATTTTCATGCAAAAATCGATATCATGTTTATCTCTCATTACCAGACCTGTAAATTTCGCTGGGGGAGTATTGGTGCAGTTTGAAATTGTTTTGTCCAAGTTCAAAATTTCTACTAAAAGATCCATTGGCTTGATTAAATGTTTACCTCTTACAAACCTGAAAAAATGTCGCTCTACGCGGGGGGGGGGGGGGGTATGGGGATTGTTTGGACCAGTATAGGAGCGATTAAGACCTCACTGGGGCGTCGATCTCCCTTTTTTTTGGCTGGGGGAGGGGCGGGGCAAAACAGCCATCCGCAGCCATCGTAGCCAGCTTTTTGGAATGGGGGGGGGGGGGGGGGGTCAAGACACACTTATTTCGCATTAAATTTATATGTGTAAATTCCCTCCCTACTCAAAAGTATTGCAACATACACTATGACGCATACATTTTACGTTGAAGGGGTCTTTCTAAAATGATGTCCTAATTATGTTTATGATTGGAAAATAATAAATTATTTGAAAAGACATCTATGAATATTCTTTCTCGTTTCTTCTCCAAGGCGGAGAGATTATCAAATGCAGGCACGTCCACGACAGAGGGGCTGGAACGTAAAATTGTTGAGCTTTTCGCCTCTCCTATAGGGTGGGTATTAATTCACAACTAGTTATACGTAATTTGTTTCATATTACCAATGAAACGGTTTTAATTGGTTTGGAAGAGACTTCCCAGACAAACAAATAACTGTCCATATGTCCTCTGAAGTGGTCTGAGAAAGAAGACGACACCCCTGCGAAGACGAAAGTGACCTCCATCTTCATAAGATACTATTAAATGATGGATGGCTTTCTCTTCGCCATCATTATACCAATGACTGAGAACGTCTCATGACAGGTAAATTATCAACTGAAAAGAGTCTTGTTTAAAAATATGGGCCTTTGCTCCTGCTACTGGTCTTATGAAAGATAGGAGTGTCACTTTTGTCCTTCGAGGCTGTGGTCTCTTTTTGAGACCCAATCAGAGGAACATAGAACATGATTTATTGTTTGCGGTCCGGGTTTCTTCCACAACCGATTAAATCCGTTCAAGTTGGTCAATATGAAATCAAATTACTGAGCTGAGTGTAATTAACACATACCCACCGCCTACCGGGAGCGAAAATAATGCAAATGTGTAGTTTCTAGCCGTCCTCTGTCTCGGGTGCGCCCTGAATTTGATAATCTCTCCGTCTCTGGAGAAGAGAAGAGAAAGAATATTCATTGATGTCTTTCCAATAATTGTTATTTTCCAATGACATAAACGTAACTTGTAGGACATCATTTTAGAAAGACCCTTCAACGTAAATCATGCGCATAGGTATGGTGGCAATACTATTTGAGTAGGGAGGGTACATTATTTACACAGGGAGGATCCAGCTTTAGCCAGTAGGGGGAGGACAAAAATTCATCCACAATTTTCCGCCGTCTGTGGCCGCTTAAAGCTGATTTTGGTCGTTGTTGTTCTTTGAAGGGTAGTCCCTAACAATTACTTCTTAGCTTATGCTTATAAAGAAGATTGTATTCTCATATACCCAATTAAATAATGCGAGCGCGATAGCCGCCGAGCAGCAAAAAATTTGAGATTTCAGACACTAAACAAAAAACGCGGACAACTATTCATATCTTTGTAATCAGCGAAAATGATGGGTATCTTCCTGACATGAATAAGGGAGCGCGAAGCGCGAGGCAAGAAAATTTTTATATTCTGACTGGAAAAGGGGTCAAGTTTTTAAAAGCTACTATTTCAAGCACTATAGAGAAATTGTTGGAAGAGGATTATGGATCGCACTCTAATGATCGAGCTGATTTTTTTTTGGACCTAGATAGGTACGCGACATTCAAAAGCACATTTTTGCATTATAATGAAAGGATAACTATCTTCCATCCTCTTCCAAAATCGGAGCTGAAAATTCGTGATATCCAATCTGAAAAAGGGGCAATCTTAAGGAATTCATGGAAAGGATTTATCTCATTTAATAATCTAATAGGCCTAATGAGAGCGCGAAATTTGTTGATATAAGGCCTGAAAACTGGACATTTTAAGCACTTTTGTAATTATGAATATAGGGTTAATATATTTTTAACAAAAATAATGCAAGCGCAAAGCGCGAGCCGAAATTTTTTATAAACTGTCATGAAAAGGGGATTTTAAGTATAGATTGTTAGAATTCATATAGAAGCATATACATATCTCACTAATCAAAATGCGACCGCGCAGCGCTAGCTGATAAGTTTTGACAATCAGACCTGAAAAGTGATATTTTGAGAACTTTATGGAATACATGAATAGAATAAGTACTTCACAAATCGAAAAAAATTCATATACTCAGACCATAAAACGAGACATTTTACAGAGCACTTTTTACAAATCAATTTGTTAATCAAACAAAATAATGAAAGCTCGATGTCGGAGTTGAAATGTGATTTGTATATTGACTTAAAAACTGGATATTTTAAGCTCCATTTCAGCCTATTGAGCTATAGGCGCCCGCGAACATCCGGGCACTTGTTGACCTCGACCCCTAGCAACTGACCTGCCGATGAAAACAAACTGGCTTGAAGTGGGCCGGAACGTAGCCGGAATGCCAATTTGAAGAGTGTCAAAGAAATAAGGATTACAGATATTGTCTTAAAACAATGACCAAAAAAAAACCCCAGCTACAGTAGAAACGTAACACGAAACGAGGAAAACGTGACGTAAGATTAATAACATATTTCGTTAGCATAAATTGAACTTAACTTATTAATAACTTAAAGTCCGCTGGCTGCTGTATTGTGCAAACTATGTGCAGATAGGATAGAACACCTTGGAGGGTTACAAAATGTGCCAATACTTTTAACGGGACATTTTCCTTCTCGAAATATACTTAAGAATTTCCTTGAAAATTTCAACCTGATTTCATGAAAATCAGAGTGTCTTTCCTATACGGCCGGAACGTATTTCTACCTTAAAGTCCGTCTTCCCGTTCATTTGTGTGCATTCTCTATGGGATGGGGTAGACTTTTGGGGGAGGGTACCAGGGGGTTCAGATATCAATGTGCCGGGACTTCTCTAGGTGGGAAATGTCTGTTAGTATTTCTTCTACCATTTCCACCTGATTTCAAGAAAATAAAGGGTAGACTTTTGGGGGAGGGTACCAGGGGGGTCATATATCAATGTGTCGGGACTTCTCTAGGTGGGAAATGTCTGTTAGTATTTCTTCTACCATTTCCACCTGATTTCAAGAAAATAAAAGTGTCTTTGCTCTACGGCCGGAACGTATTTCTCACTTAAAGTCCGTCTTCCCGTTCATCTGTGTGCATTCTCTATGGGGTGGGGTAGACTTTTTGGGGAGGGTACCAGGGGGGTCAGATATCAATGTGCCGGGACTTCTCTGGGTGGGAGTTGTCTGTTAGTATTTCTTCTACCATTTCCACCTGATTTCAAGAAAATGATAGTGTCTTTGCTATACGCCCTTAACGTATTTCTAACTTAAAGTCCGTCTACCTGTTCTCTGTGTATAATACTGTGTGGGGGTGGGGTAGACTTTTGGGGAGGGTACCGAGGGGGGGTCAGATGTCAATGTGCCGGGACTTCTCTAGGTGGGAGTTGTCTGTTAGTATTTCTTCTACCATTTCCACCTGATTTCAAGAAAATAAAAGTGTCTTTGCTATACGGCCGTAACGTATTTTTAACTTAAAGTCCGTCTTCCCGTTCATCTGTGTGCATTCTCTATGGGGTGGGGTAGACTTTTGGGGGAGGGTACGGGGGGGGGGGTCAGGATGTCAATGTGCCGGGACTTCTCTAGGTGGGAGTTGTCTGTTAGTATTTCTTCTACCATTTCCACCTGATTTCAAGAAAATAAAATGTCTTTGCTATACGGCCGGAACGTATTTCTAACTTGAAGTCCGTCTACCTGTTCTCTGTGTATAATACCGTGTGGGGGTGGGGTAGACTTTTTGGGGAGGGTACCAGGGGGGTCAGATATCAATGTGCCGGGACTTCTCTAGGTGGGAGTTGTCTGTTAGTATTTCTTCTACCATTTCCACCTGATTTCAAGAAAATAAAAGTGTCTTTGCTATAGGCCTACGGCCGGAACGTATTTCTAACTTAAAGTCCGTCTTCCCGTTCATCTGTGTGCATTCTCTAAGGGGTGGGGTAGACTTTTGGGGGAGAGTACCAGGGGGGGGGGGGTCAGATGTCAATGT
>JZLH01S0458834.1:26072-36579 GCA_001188425.1 Eucidaris tribuloides | reverse complement strand
ATTATGCTTTGGCTGAATAGTTTGAATGAAAATTTAAAGAACAAACTCAATTTTTTGACATTTTTTTCATTTTCAAGAATGATTTACTCAGTAATGTACTGTATACTAGTAACATTTGTGCACTACCAACTCATTTCACATGCAATAACAAACTTTTCAATATCACCATTAAATCAAACCAAGGATCCATTCAAAGCATCGAAATGACCCCCCCCCCCACCTTCTACCCACAAAATATGACTTTATCTTTAAATTCTCGTCAAGTACGTCTACCATGTCATTTCATGAAACTTGACATTTAAAGGGGATTGCCATAATTAAGTAATATCAATTATTATTACAATGATTGACTTATAAATTTCAGCCCATAAATTTTAGTACATTATGCCCATTCCATGGCTGTGGTTACGAGTAGTTGTATTGTATTGTGGAGTTAATACACATCATCTGCAATTTTTACAAGTAATTCTGTATTTGCTATATATTTATAAATCACTCCATATACCTGATTCATACTTTTCTATTCTATTTTGAATAGTGTTTTTCAATTCAGTGTTGGCATGGCATGAATTTATAAACTGAGGTTCAGGTCTCCATGGTCGATTGATATTGAATAACTCCACACAATTACCGTCATACTGTTGTTCCGTTGATATAGAGTGTGTTTTTTTACGTTCAGTTACTTTGCCGTTATCCACCATAGCTCTTTGTCCTCATCTAGCTTCACATATTTCCTTTTCATTACATCGTGTAGCATGATTCAATGGTAACGCTCAGGGACGGTATAAATATTCTTGCATTGGTTTCGTAACTGTTCGTAATGAATGCGTTGAGCATGACCTTAAATAAAACGTTGCGAGTTCACGTTTTCTGAGCCGATCACTAAATAGAGGTGTAATCATCAGACTTTATTTTATTGCAGTCGACCTTACAACTTTGTATCATGAATTTCATTTATTGAATGCCCATTGCGAGGATTTCATACCCAATGTAGAACATTGTGAACATATTCTTTGTTCGAGGAACGGCAATACCAGGACTTATTTGTTCTTTAATCATATTACACAACAATACCTTACAATGCAGGCTGGTCCGAAATTAATAGCTATGCGCTTTTTAAAAGAACAAAAACCGTCAGAGTAGGTTGATGAGTGGCAAGTGCTGCGCAATTTCCCATCGTTTACTTCTAGTTGTGATAACCATTAATTCTTGTGCAAAATCTTGACTACCAATATTGTATGAAGGAATAGTATTAAGTTTTATTAACTATTGGCAACCCCCCCCCCCTAAAAAAAAAAAAAAATAACAGTAATGGTCACCCTATACCCTCCATTTGCCACATATTATATACCCAAGTAAGATGTATACATGTATACATGTATACATGTATATAATGGAGATGCAAACAGCTTTTGTGTGTATTCAGCAGAAACTCCACACGAAGCACTGCAGTTTTCTTTCAAAACCTGAGACGAACCCAAGATGCGTGTTAAATATAGAAATCCACCTAAACTGCTAAACTGCCCGATCAACCATAACGCCACCCCCCCCCCACTCTTGATCATTGTTAGAACACCTTTGAACTGTATATGTCTGTTACGTTCACGATTCCATTTGAATTATTCTACCGTAGTAACAACGAGAGAAATTCACGAAATTGTCAATGACGTCATGTCTGTCAGGGGTGTAGGCGGGATTCTCTGTTTCTATTCCGAAACTTTATCAAATTTGTCCTGTAGATATATGACGAGAGAAGCTTGTTGTAATTTGTTAAACACATATTTGGAAGATTTGGTCCCGTTTGAAAAGGTAGCGGCTGAAGCTGTAATAATCCAATACGGGACTGATACGCTTGGTATAAGGGAGTGGCGTGGGACTCAGTACTAGTTCCATACAGAGTAACTGCTTCATGGCGTTAGAGATATTTTTCGCTGATCGCTGGATATACTACAGGCGAACTGAATTTTGATTGGACTATGAAGATTCTGTACTGCAGTTCGTTAAATAATCAAAACGCTGTGTGCTGGTATAATCCGATTTTAGCGGTAGGTTTTCATCTTCAGTATTATCCCTTTTGAATGCTTTATGTAAATAACATTCAAACGATACACTGTACATAATGATGTCAACTATCCCCCTATCATTTCATAAGGAATACGATATTCTTGTGTACGTAATGTAATTTACTTTGAGTAGTTTGTATGCTTGTTTTTCTTTTTGAATACTCGTGTTGTGTGTGTGTGTTTGTGTGTGTTTGTGTGAGTGTGTGTGTGTTTGTTTATTTGTGTGTGTGTGTGGTGGTGTGTGTGTGTGTGTGTGTGTGTGGTGTGTGTGTGTGTGTGTGTGTGTGTGTGTTTGTGTGTGTGTGTGTGACTTATTGTCACAGAATGCTGATGATAAATTAATGAATGATTACATGATTATTTGTGATACTCCATGTAATGCATTAAGACAAGTATGCAATCAACTCATTAACGGGACACAATATTCCAGATCTGTGGTGATTCAGACTGTCAGAGGTCATGTCACGCCTGATCTCAAAACATACTGTAAGCGTGTAGTTTAAAAGGTTCTATGAGCGGATGTGGATTTTTCAACTTAATTTGAACTCAATTTTCTTATATAAATATTTTTAACGCTAAACAACAGTATATAGTATTGACAAAACCTTATTTCAAGAAACTATTCCAATTATCATCTTTATTGCCTCCATTAACAATCAAAGTTGATATCTTGTCAACACTGGGTATCATCACCTTGACGTAGAAACTAAATGTTGCCGTTTTGTGATTTATTTTACAAACATAAACATTCTGCACACGGGCCTGTGAAATTTATGTACCTATAATTTGACTTGTCATTTACTTAAAGTATGGGACTACCAGGGGACTAACCCACCACTGCAGTCAAACTGTCTTGTGCAGCCATAATGTTTGGGGTTACTAAAACGGAGATAGACACTGACCAATGTTCCACTACAGGAGCAGGAAGAGTAACTTTTAAGTCTGTTCAAGTATAAAAAGTCATGTTGCAATTTTTGAGACAATATCAAGTCAAGGCGTCTATATTACTTTGTGTAAGAAATAATAATACGACAGACAAATTGACAATTGGGGTTGTATTCCTATATCGAAACATTTCAACAAAAGACTTTTTGGTGCTATCAACGTCTTTGTGTGGACATACAACATAGCTTAAATATTCATTCGAATACTTTGGATAATTTAATGTTTCATACTTTTAAATTAGAACAATTATTGTTCTTAGTATTCAAATTGTATCTCATGTTGTCCAAACTTCCAACTGTTTTAGTAGGATCCTACATATATTTGTTTTACCACCTGAATGACCGGGGGCGGCGGGGGGGGGGGTTATAGCCGCATTTGACTTCAAATATACACACGCACCTACACAGGTCGCAATATCTCACTAATGGAAAGATGTAGTTTGTGCAGATTCCCATAGTTTTGATACCTCAACTTTGATTATTTCACAATGAAATGCACCTATTATTCCTTTTCTACCTCCTAATAAACGTTATTGTCTTTGTTAATACAGATTACTCAACAAGAAGGCGGGATCTAAAGGAAGACAATGGCCAAGGCATTTCCTTTAGAGTAAGTCAAACGCTAACTTACCTTTACAGGTATTCGCTTTGTAGTGTTTACACTCCTCAAGTTCGGGGGTATTATGTAAAATTCTATAAGGGAATTGGAAAAAAATAACTGCAATCAAGGCTTCTTGACACAATGGGGCACTGGTTTTCAAGAAAGTAAACTTTAAAAGCAGTGTAAATTCCAAAAAGACAATCTATTAACTGCTAATCACTTCATTCACTTCTCTATTCTTTACCTTTGGTGACTCATCTTTGCTTCATCAACTTGTAAGAAATTAGGCTTCAATGCAAAGTTTGTGTTTTACCCTCTTGTATTATATGGATAGATGTTAAAGCATGCAAGAAGCTTAGAAAATGCTATTAGGCATTACTTTACCAAACGTACATGCATATTTCCAAATAAAATAAAGAAAAATCTCGCCCCCCCCCCGCGAGATTTTTCATTAATTAATCAAAAGAAAAAGAAAGACATTCAGAGTCTGTTATTCGTGTGATATGACCTTTGGGCATAAAGCTTTTAAATAACAAAACCAATGAATGTGCGCGTTATTCACACTAGCTATTTTTAGTGTCTGCTGGACAAAGGTAAATGAGAAAAAATAATTATTACGATTGTTCAATTTAATTGTACGATTGTGCACTGATGCAAGATTAGCGCGCAAAGGGTTTTAATGTAGCAGTGAAAAGTAAAAGCTAGTTTAAGTCAGTAATCCAATTTTCTTTCAGGTTACTGAACCCTCTGAACCCTTCTTGAAAATAATTCCGCACGTATACTAGTCCCGCGCACAATGAGTTAAGATACACCTATGTCATGTATCAGTGCCCTGAAAAAGGACTTGAAATTGTTCCATTGAGAAATAATTCAAAATATATAGTGTCCAGGGTGGCGACATTTTGCCATTTACCTCGTGCTATCTGCTCACTACTGAATTCAAAAGTCAAATAATTCCGTTAAAACAATTTCCGCCTAGTTAAATGTTGTTTGCTGAAGATTGTAGCGACAAGAATGGTTAATAAAAAAAATTGCCAACCGAAACTATACCATATAATAGCTATAAATCAATTAATTCGTATTATCGTATATCAAACGACCATTTCACACCAAAAGAGTTTCTCCCCATTTCCAAACTAACGTCGACAAGTTCATTCTAATTCCCTCTTTTCTGGACACATTCAACATGAAGTCAAAGATAGAAAGAAATGATCTCTTGTATTTCAAGGATGTACCATATAAAACAGGGCTTCCTGTTGTATCTTCATATTATACAAATGACATTCATATTACATTCACGATGACATACCGACCGAGTGGGGACGGAAGTTTAGGGAGTATATTTATATTCAATTAGTATACTCAATTACTGATCATGAAAACACAAGCTTACAGTGCAAAACTTCAATTCAAAGAGAAAAAAAACCTATCAAACATTAATGAGCTAACTAACAACAGTGCTTAAATGGACAAATTAACACCCAAGCGTACAAAACTTTGGAAAGTAAAGCTGTCACTGGCGTGGTATGCATGAAAATACATTTAATGCTCCAGCTGAGTTTATAAATTAGTCAGACCTATAACACAGTAGGAGGAAATAAACGAGGTCAGGAGAAGTCATATTGGATACGTTAGATTTGATATCTTTTAAAGCACTTAAAGCCAAAGTTTAGTTTTGGGGAGTTTTCGTTATTTGAAAGCTTTATGCCCCAAAGTCATAACCCTGCAATAATAGATTCTGAATGTCTTTATTTTTTTGTATTGTTTAAGTGAAAAATTCGGGGGCCCCCCAGAGATTTTGCGACTATATTTTATATTAGTAGATCCAAAGGGTTAAAAAGCTTTAAGGTTGCATGTGTTTATACCTATCTGAAAGAGAGATCTTGCTCTTTCAGATGACGTATAACTCATATAACTTTTTTTTTTGTCTTTAGGTTTTTTTTAATTAATTATGAAAATCTCGGGGGGAAGCCGAGCTTTTCGGTATATTTTAAGTTATGATCCCAAAGGGTTAGATTGAGGTATAAGACAGCATGTATCTTAAAGCCTTTTTAACCCTTTGGATGCTATAATATAAAATATAGTCGAAAATCTCGGGGGGTCCCCCCCCCCCCCTGAGATTTTTAATTAATTAATAAAACAAAAAACTAAAGACATTCAGAATCTATTATTGCTGGGTTATGACTTTGGGGTATAAAGCTTTCAAATAACAAAAAAAATCCCCAAAATTAAACTTGGGATTTAATGATCACTTTGAAGTACAATTTTATCAGAACTTCATTTTAAGACCTTATCAAAGACAATTAGATAATGGAGGATTATGTAGCCCACATTTTTTTTTACTGTGCCCATTGTTATTATGTGTCTTTAACCCTAAAGCTGCATGTTAGTGACATACAAACAAGACCTATTGATAGATTCTAGTATACAAAGTGGGTTTAACAAACAAAAATATTACTAGTCATGATCACTGGCGTAGCCAGCCAGATGAAACACAATGAATAAGGGGTGGGGGCAGATATTGTTCAAGAACAACAGTGGCCCTACTAATGCATTGTGCTTCCGCTGTGTGAAATGAACACGTAACCATTATCAGTTCATATTCCTATCTTCACATAGAGATTTGCCTGGTACGTTCTCACCTCGTCTTCAAGACAAGGACATTTTGAAGATCGCTAAGGGCATACCACCCAATCGCTACATGGAACTCGGTATAAATTTGGGGTTTGGGTACGCGGAGCAGGAACACATCGAATGTAAGTTTCTATGCGATAGTCAACGAGCCATGGTCGATATGCTGATGAGGTGGAGAGAAAAGAACACAGACGGGCCTGAATTGCGGACAAGACTAAGTAATGCCCTACTAGATGTTGGACTAGGTCTACGATCTGATAATCATGTTGGTTAGTATGATAACGGATGGTCTAAAAAAAGAGTATGAATGTTTTCCTTTTGAGAGCTAAAGCGTTTTCCAAGTTTATCACAGGTGTGCTTATCTGTATTGTCTGATTAAATAACATTCAACATAAATCAAAATCAACAATTTGTGATAGTATTTTTACGATTTCTAAATTTTTTTCTGTAAATGTGCTCATATGTCACTGTCGGGGATTTTATTAGTTTTTTTACATCACTTTTCCATGTATAGTAATGTTTTTCCATGTATTAGTAAACTAATAACAGGGGTGCCACGTGGGCTGCAGTTTTGAATACATTCATTTTTGTTGATAATTAAAAGAAAAGGAAGAAGAATAAGAAGATGAAGAAAAAGAAGAAGAAGACGAAGAGAAAGAAGGAAAAGAAGAAGAAGAAGATGGAGAAGGGGAGGAGACTTAATAAGAAAAAAGAGTTAGAATAAAGATTATAATTGATTAACTGTTTCAATTGTTGGATATCATACAGCAATGATGTTAACGCCTACCATGAAATTGCAATACGAAGCCCATTACGACACATCAGGTGGAACCTCATCAAAAGGTAAAGAAGTATTATCGTGATACAGCATAAATGTTTGAATTAGTAGTATTTTCACATGCATTCAGTATATCAAGCAAGCCCCAAAGGGTCACATTGAATATGTATAAATCAAAGCCCAAATACAGTATTGGTAACACAATTTAGCTTTTTATACACACTTATGATCTATTAATGCCCTGAAAATTGCTCGTTCTGAAACTCTATTTTGGAGAAAGTACTAAAAGTTTAACCTGTTTGGGGCGGGGGCATTTTCCCATTGGGTATGTACATACCACTACATTTTGTCCGAAATTGTAAGCATTGTCGTTTGTTACTGGAACGTTTTTAAGTAGTTTTAATGTTGTTTCTTGATGTCTGGGGATAATAGAAAGATTGAGGAAAAGGCTGTCTGATCGATCAAAACTATACTTGGCCTAGTGTAGCAGTGACAGGAGTAGGGGTAGTATGCAGTCGTCAAAATTGCCGCTTATGTCTATTAAATATTACGAATCAAAACTAACATTTCAAAATGCTTCTTCATCATGAAAAACGGCTTTTTTATCATCGTCAACATCCTCATCATCTCATCATCATCATCATCATCATCATCATTGTCATCTCCTTTTTTCTACTATCTTCTGTTTTGTCCTTTCTTCTTCGTCGTTGTCTTCTCCTCTACTCCTACTACTACTACTACTACTACTACTACTACTACTACTACTGCTACTACTACAACTGCTACTACTACTACTGCTTCTACTAAAACTACTACCTCTATTACTACAACTGCTAGTAATACTTCCGCTACTAATACAACTACACTACCCTGCGTTTACTACTACACTGCTACTTCTACTACAATACTTCTAAATTATACTAATATACTATACTTTAATACTACTTCACTGCTACTACTAGTACTACTAGTTCTACTACTACTACTACTACTGCTACTACTATTACTACTTTAAGAATTAAAACATAACTCATTAAAACCAACAACACTTCTATCAATTTCGTGATATGAAGATACCTTACATATCTATATCTATATCAATAATAATTAGATAATGATGTTTATACTATCAACATCATCACCACTACTACCACCACTACTACTACCACTCCTACTAACTTTACAAGATTATTACAATTCTTTCCAAATTCGCCTGTACTTTTAATAGATACACTCCGCGTAGACCAACTCCGGCAAACACTCGTAGAGTACTATGAGGAGAAGCTATGTGTCATTCAGCCACGGCCCTGGGACAAACGGGATTTTATAAATATGGATGACCTGTACACCGTCGTGACTATGCGCAAAGAAGATGTACCTGATCGGAGAAATACTGAATGCCAGAAAATCCGGTTAGAAAACTCCATCGACGACATTTTTGGCACTACGATAAGGGGAAAGTTGCCGAAACGAATTGTGATATTTGCTCCAGCCGGTCATGGCAAAACGACAACTGTTTTGAAGATGGCACATGACTGGGCAACAGGTAAAGCTACTTCTCCGTTAAAAGATGTCCCTCTCCTGTTTGTCGTTAAAATGAGGCAAATGTATCGACACACATCGCAGGGAGAAGCAATTAAATCACAGTTGCTTCCGGATATGAAGGAGGCAACTCCCGAGTCGATAGAGCATTTCATCTGCACCCATCAAGAGGACTGTATCCTGATGTTTGATGGGCTGGATGAGTACACTGAGAGCATTACTTCTACGGAGGTCGTCAGTAACGTTATCCCTACCCTACTACATCACAAATACCAAAAGTGTCGAGTACTCGTTACCAGTAGACCTTTTCTGACCCAAACTTTCGAGGAATCGGAAGATCTCCGCCGCAGCTATGCATTTATGGACATAGAGGGATACACTGAAGAGGATTCCAAGAAGTACATTCAACGATATTTCTCTGCTGATCCGGGAGAAGGAAATGCGTTGCGTACATACCTACAAGGCAATGATCTAATCAGTGGCTTAATCGTTGTACCGCTTTTCTGCACAATGATTTGTTGTCTATGGGAGGGGGACCGTCTTACCAATGTGTCTACCTTGTCTTCCTTGTTTTGGGGAATCATTCTTTTCATGTTGGAGCATTCAAAGAAGAATTTTGGGACCATCGTACCCGACATCAGCATCCTTCTTCAAAACCTTGGCAAGGTTGCTCTCACAGGGTTGCTGGCTGATAATAGGAAGATCGTGTTTGATGGGGAAGAATTCCAGAGTATCCCAGAACACCTGGCTGCTGGCCTCAAGCTCGGCATTATCTCTGAGCAGAGGGTTACACTACGGCACTTCGACGAACAGGGAAGGTCATCAAGATCGGACGTAGAGTTCTTCCATAAGCTTGGCCAGGAATACTGCGTCAGCAAGTACCTGTCAAGCTTACCATTAGAACAACTACAAGCCATACTTCAGCAGTTAGACAGCCGTTACAAAAGTATGGAATTTGAAAATATCTTCCGATTCGTCTTCGGAGCATCCAACCATACTCCAACCTGCATAGCAATCTTGGAGCATATCAACAGGCTTGACTGGACCTTACACTTTGGCAAGTTAACATTTCTCCTCAATTGTTTAAGCGACTCGGCGACGTGTGATGAAGATATGTCGCGGACTCTTCAAACATGTTTCGAAGAAGGAGTGTTGCGTCTCTACAATGCTTCAGGCCACACAGTCCTGGGAATAGAGAGGCTTCATCATCTCGTGAAAGAAAAGGTAGTTATTTTATGCAGACTGGCATAATATTGATACCAATACATTTATAAACCCACCCGATGAATGATGGATAATAATAATGATGGTGCTGATAATAATGACGATGTTAATAATAATAATAACATCATCATCATAATAATAATAATAATAATAATAATAATAATAATAATAATAATATTTCTACTACTGTTACTACTAGTATTAAGACTATTACTACTAATAATAATAATGCAGATACGATAGAAACACCAAGTAAAACCATTTCAAAAGACGGAGGAAAAAATTATTTAAAAAATGACTGAATGGCAAGATAAAGTAATGTATTTGGACGGCTCTTACACATATTCACTTTGAACTGATAAATTTCATTTGAAAAGAGTTTTAGAAACCTCTTTTAAATATTCCATCATGATAATGACTTGAATCAGTGTTATTTCACATACTGTACATACAGTACTACACAGTACATTATTCAAGTGTTACATGTAGCTTTTTGTGGGGTGCGGCCCTCATCGGAAACAGGGACAAAATCAGCAACTACATTATGTATGGGGTATGCTATTTTAAGTATTCTAGATTTATGGAGCAAATCACCTATACGAGGTGTGACAAAAAAGAAACGAGACTGTGACAGCCACGCTCATCACTTGGATAACGATGCCTGAGATTTTAGTTGGGGCGTGCAACTTAACAGCCCGAGAAAGGGGCACAGAGTGAGATA
>JZLH01S0458834.1:8600-23849 GCA_001188425.1 Eucidaris tribuloides | reverse complement strand
AGGCTTTCTTCAGTCTTCCATTTTCACAGTGTAAATATCCAATTTTAATGCCTTATAAGCAATTATTTATAATCATCACTATTCTTTTGAGTAAAATGACTGTATTTGTATGCTTTTTAACATGTATATATTGTATATGGTGAAATAAAACATGAATTGAATTGAATTGAACATTTACTGTGTAATATTTCGCTCTGATTGCGTTCAATCCTTGCTATCCCTCTTAATCAGGAATTGTTTCATATCGTTAACATGTCGTTATGTTTCCTTTCTTGATCCCATTACGTAGATCACCGTGGTAGACCTTGTATACACCCACTTATCGGCCAGTCTTGCCAGTCGGATGTGGACCAACCTCTCCCTCTGTCCTCTCGAGGTATTGTCGGTCAGGCACTCGACCTCCGTGACTGTGTCAGGGCTGGCCGATGGGTTGGAGGGAGGCCTGTTAAGGAGGCTGAAGGAGCTCTCGTTGTGGAAGGTACACGTCGGGAAGTCGGAATCGATACGCCTCACGAAGGCGTGTCAATCCATTACTACGACGAGGAAGATACGGTAATAACACACTATGAATACCACTACAACGATTATCATACATGAAGGCTAACATATACTTCTATTCCTGCATGATATGAGGAATATGCTAATTTCTGAAGTGAGGAATTGGCGTTTTGTTTTATTTTGGTTTTGCTTTTAGATTTGACACATAGTGTAGAGTAAGGTTTATTAGTCTTACAGTATTAATTGCTGTAGGAATATTCCATCCCCCTTCCCATGTGCCATATCAGGGCAGGCCAGTGCCCATAATTCACATTTTAACAGACCTACCCCCCTAAAAATTATAAACACACCCCAAACTTGGGTAATGATGTAAATTTGTTTACCCTCATCTCGGGGATTTCCGGACCTTTTCCACAAAATCGACCCTATTTTAACTGTCTAAGGTACTCATCACAAATTATACGAAAAGTCCCTCTAATATAAGTTAAACATTTTCTTGTGAATTTCACCCCAGAAGATGGGCTGAAAAAGACCCCTAACCCCACAAAAGTGATACGCGCATGCAGCGCTCGACAGAGGAACGGTAGGGGTCTACATTCGGTTTGAAGAGTTATGTATTGGAATATCACTACTACAATCCTGAAAGGTGTATCTAATTGTTGCATTTCTTTTTGGTTAACGATAAATGAATAAAATGTTTTGAAGAAATTCTGGTTTTTCAGACTAAAACAATTGTCCCATGTTGCGTCCGGTCAGATTCGTAACGCTGTTCGGAATTGTAAGAAAAGCGGTAACTTTTTAACAAAGAAAGGTGTCGAACATGTTGTACGAAAGTTTATACACCTTGTAATGTTTTCTCATTCGTTGAAATTGGGTGATGTGAATACCCATTCTACATGCAAGTGTATTTTTTTTTTGGCCAGATGTGTACAACATTATTACATTCATATCAATCGGCGAATCAAACTTACGAAGACTTGCTCTTAACATGCAATAACAAAACAAAACAACAACAAAAACAATGCGTTGTTTACTGTATAGGTTTGCAATTAACACATTCCAGACTATAATATATGATATGCCAGACTGCCAGTTAGTCATTATTTTTTCAAGTTAGTCATTAGTTTTTCATGTGTATTTGACATGTGTCCGGCTAATCCACTGTATACCGTCTTGTGTGGGTTCTATCTACCTATAGGCTGCACGACTGTGGCAGTCGTCGGGGCGAAGACCTCGGCTTTTACCTGATGAGGATCGATCGGGGGATCGATCGGAGTGACGGAGGAATCACGGTTCACGTCTCACATGTAAGTCAGAGTTGTATTGGAGAGTCACATTTGTACACCATAAACTATAAACAATCATTACTTTGTATCTCTTTAGATATGTCGTACATGTGAAGTTTGTGAGTATTTCAAACCACGCCAAACTTATGGCATGCAATGTGGCATGCCAGCATGGACACATCAGAGTGCCGGTTGTTACTGAGAATGAATGATCCTGCATTTAATAGCTTTATGTACACATGACAAGCCATAATTTTCAGCTATGTTGTTTATGCTTTCATTGGCACCAAAAGTATCAACTATCATGTGGTCAATTTGGTTCTTGGCTTATCAGTGTGTTATTTCTATCTATCTATCGTCCAAATATTTATCAAAAGTTATTTCTAGTTAAACGTTGTATTAAAAACAATCTACAAAAACAGTCTTATATTGATGTGTCTATTTAGGTCGCCTCCATTGTGTATAAAGACCATGTTATCATTTTTTATTCAAAATTAAAATTTCATTAAAAAATTAAAGATGTATAAAGCTTTGACAAGATTCATCTATTTTGATACTTTTGACCACATTTTGGACAATATGGTTTTGCAGAGAAAAATCACAATTTTTCTTGATGTCAGTAAGATTAATAAGAATAATACTTATGATGGTAGTTTTACATATGATAGCATGTTCAAAGCTTTCCAAAAACAATTTTCAGATAAATTATCTTTTCAGTTTGCTATCCAGGAAATGAGAAAAATTCTCATGTTGGGTTTCCAAGTCGCCAAAATGATCAAATTGGAGCACTGGTTAGTGCGGTTTTAGACTACTTCTTTCCTGACCTCAACACAATTTGATTTACATAGGATATGTTTGTCACTTCCCTATTCAAAGTTTCTGATTTATATTACGAATTTCACCAAAATTATGATGATTCACACCACTGAAATACAATAACGTTAACAAAAATGATTTTCTAGATTCACCATACAACTGGATAGGCTTTCCAAGATTATCTTGAATAATTTTGTGATCTAACTCTTACTTTTCGACTGAAAATAATGAAATTTGTCATATTACTGGGCCAAAATGGTCACATATTTTGTCAGGTACACTAACCACATGTAAATTTTAGGAGTACGGTTTGGTAAATAAAGCACATAGGTCTGGAAGGAATATATGTTGTTTATGTTGTTGCTAAATAAAAGCATGCAGAGTTGCTAACGGAAGATTGCTTAAAGTTTAAAGATCCAAAACTTCGATGAAGCCAAATTTACTCCGAATTTCACTGTATTATGTCACATTTGCAGCATACTGGAGTAAATTCAAATAGGATAAAGAAGAAAAACCTCCTCCAAATATCAGTCATTGTATGTTGGGGTGGGGGCCGGTGCGGTGACTACGACATGTCTTGACCAGTGGAGGACTGTTAGTAGTAATTTGATGTGTTAACAAATAAATATGTGACTTGTTTTGTATTACTGTTGTTTCTTTTTTGGGAAGGGGGGTGTCATCAGAACTAAAAAAAAAAACAACACACACGATTTTCACAAGTTGACATCTGTATTTAATCATGTATTGTCTATATGTCAATGCAGACCGATGGCAGTGATTTTCGCTACAGGATTCCCCACACCTAGTCTGAGTAACCACCTGATACCAGCTACATACACCTGTTGGATAATGACATCGTTTCCTAAGTCAATCTTCATCTGATTCATCACATTTCATACATTACTGGTTAACTTCGAGGATGGATGCATGTTTACGCGTCGTGGCATTGACCATGCCATCGTAAGTAGTTAAAAGCTAATGTTGACAACATAAAAAAAAATGTGAGTTACATTATCCTCCATGCTCTTAATAGTCTTTGATACTCACTACTTTACTCAATGATGCCGCTTAAAGTCACTCATTGTAATAGTGTTTTCAATATCCGCTCTGAGCCTTATCTGACCCGGATGTTGAAGGGAACCGACACCCAAACATTATTTTGGATTTGTGAATAACATTTTTTTCGGTTCATTTTACCGACAATAGCAGTATCTTAAAACCCAAGTTTAGTTTTGGGAATTTTTTGTTATTTGAGCGCTTTATGCCCCAAAGTCATAACCCTGCAATAATAGATTCTGAATGTCTTTAGGGTTTTTTTTAATTTAGTCTTGAATGAAAAATCTCGGCGGGGACCCCGCTAGAGTTGTCGCTATATTTTATTCCTATAGCATCAAAGGGTTAAAAAGGCTTTAAGGTTACATGTGTCTGATTACCTCATCTTGCAAAGAGCATACTTGTTATGACTTTGGGGCATAAAGCTTTCAAATAACAAAAAATCCCCAAAACTAAACTTGGGCTTTAATATTTCCGTCATACTTTCCTCTGAAAATGTATTGTTGTAATTATCACTAAGGGACACCCCACACTATACACGATCGGATACCATTTGATGTTGGCAATAAATCGCAGTAGCCTTTAATATGGACATTTTAGCGAATTAAACTTATTCGATTTGGGTTCTCAGCGATACTATTAGTACTTAAAATGGGATTTTGGTGCGCTGTCATCCTTGAAACTGGAGTATGGGCCAAATTATTTTCAAATCGTGGACAATCGTAGGACTTCTTTCAAGTCACTACGATTTGGAGCCGATTTGGCTTTTCCTCAAACTATAGACCTCAAAACGGCCTTATTTCGATTTTACTATCCGTATGACTGACTATATTCTGAGACCTTAATAAACAAATTGTGATGTCTTGAAATGTTTATATCAAATATTATTCATTTTCTACCGAAATTGCACCGCAGATCGATCATGTGGCGTGTTGTGGCCATAACACGTTTGGATCTTTAGGTAAGACTGTAGCAGAACTTTTGTAGCTCTGAATTCAAGTGGTTTTCCTGGACACTATTTCGTCTCTAGATTCAGAGAAATTGGTAATAAATGTGGAACTTTGTATTAAGATGTAGAAGTGTAATATTACATTGAATCAACTTATTTATTTTTGTGTGTGTAAATACATTAAAACATCTGTCACATACCAAATCTAAATGTTTGGGTGTATGATTTCGCTTTGTTCATGAAAAATGTATTATAATGTAGTAGTTTATTGAAAAGATATTGTACAGTATTCTACATAAAAATGTAAATAACTTCAATCGTGGCTGTTTATAACTTAATGTTTTCAGCAACCTAAGTGTGCCGATGTCACTGTATTATTGGTTTCACAAATTGATTACCTGCCACGTGGTTGTTAACTTTAAAATCGTTCTCCTAACTCAAAACGGAACATTGGTTTTGTATGTAGGTGGACAACTGTTGAACAAGATTTGTGTTTTAACCCACAGCGTGACCGACAATTAGGTGATCGTTTTTTTACCGATTGCTGTTACATAGTAATTGATACATTTTAGCGTTCTGTATAGTTGTACATGCATGTATATATATACATGACTGCATCTAGTATTATTACTCTGTTGATATTAATGTATGATTTCAGGACTAAATTATGTGACTACAGAGTTACGATGGAGAAGCTGCTATATTCATCGGGTTCTGTATGTATCCCTTGAGGGTATCAACATCAGTACTAATTTGTATAATATATTGTGCAGAATTCCTCATAGTCTGAAGATCGTTAGGTCATACTTGTAAATATAGACCGGTAATGTATATTTATCTCAGAATGAAGTCAAGGCAGTGATCGTACAATAGGGTGGGGAATATGGAAACGCATACCCCTCCGAAATGAATAAAGTCCCACATGTTACTGAAATTGAATATTTCGATCAACATGGGGGCGGACGATGCATTTCTTGGTACATTTGCAAAGTCTAATTTTTAGTTTACTTGGCTGTAACCATATTGTTGCATAGTTTATTGATAGAGTTTATGTGTGTACATCTGTTTATTCTATGTAACACACATTTATTGCTGTAAAAACTTTTTCACGATATCATATATAGTCGGTAGGGCAAGGCCAAATTGCATGATCTTCTGTAGTCCCATCAGTGGTATTTGACAAATCCTTTGTAATGATTATTCGAATATTACAAAACCCGTAAATCGGGTTTGTTATCATAAATCCATTTGCGCGTTTGTGCAAAAATTGATTAATTATGACGGTTATTTGTACTGTCGTGGCCAAATACAGCAGTGTACAAACTACCGGGAACTTTCACCGTGTGCAAATAAATTACGTGGCTGGAATGTCACATTGTGGTGAATGCATATATTTTGACATGAATCATTAAAACGGTACCTGGCCAGATACGAGAAACTTTGGATTTTAAGGATAGTTGGGAGAACATGCAGCTGAAGCGAGAACAGTGATATAATTTAATATGACAGTATAATAATGTGAAAAGACTTTACACATAACCACTAAATAGGGGATTATATTAATTTGTCATGTATGTGATGAATGGATCCTGTTAGGAAAGCCATAATATTGTACTTCTCTCTTTGTTTCAGTATGAAAGACCTCACGCAATTATATATGTGTTTTATTCGTGTCCATATTTTTTATCACTATTTCATAGCAATATTGCCATGCAAACTTCCGTGGTTTAATGTGAGGACTTGCCGATGCATAGATGACCATGTCAAGTAAAATAGTTGATTGTTTTATGAAACATGGCAAAAAATAATACAGTTTCATTTGATTTCGTTGTTCGACAACAAATTATAGAATATTCAGTGAGCTGGCTGTAACAGCTGGAACAAACTGCTTAGCTGCCTCATACGAAAGAAGAAGATAGAATATTAAAGTGATAGGCTAACATTGTGGAGCTTCAAATTAAAAAATTGTCAAACTTTGATATCTGAGCTACATAGTAGTGTTCAAATGGACAAATAAACACCCTAGAATACAAAAGTTTGGAAAGTTACACTGCCAATGGCAAGTTATGCATGAATAAACAATTGAAACTCGGGGCGAGTTTTAATAGCCTAGGTGTACACACAGTAAGTCTATGAGAGGAAATGGGCAAGTGAATCTGGTCAACTTACGATTTTCACTTTTTTAAAGCACTAAATCATCATTTTGAAATACAATTTTTTCAGGGCTTCATTTTTAGACCTCATCAAAGACACTGGTTGCATGGGGAATCATGTGGCTCAGATTTTTTAAACTGTGGTAAATGTTAGCGAACACCTTTAACACTGCATATTAGTATTTTAGACGATTCCGGACCTAAGTCCAGTTAAGTGGTCTCGGGACTCTCGGGAATCTTGCCAATGACTGGCAAGATTTTAGTTAACTGTGGACACGGACTCGACACGTGTGGACTCGACTCCAACAGTGCTGCATATTCTCATTTCAACATCTCCAAAATAAAAGTGTGATTGGACGTTTTACTGTGCTTGTACTTTCATATGACACCGTGAAAATCCTTTATGACACTGGTAACGTCGTTGCATTTGTTTTGGTTTTGTTTTGTATTGTTTTTATTTTTATTTTTTTTAGGCGGGGATTTAAGGCTACTACGAAAGTGCAAAGCATCTCAACCTTTGCAATCAGAAACGGTCATATTGGAAACGACATTGTAGCAGTTTATGTACTAGTAAGATTGAAGAAAATGCTCCGTCTAAAACAGTAGAGATACATTGCATAATAATAATAATAATAACAATGAAACATTTTTGTATAGCGCATAATACATAAGCAAAATTGCATGTCTCTAAGCGCTTTTTAGAACAGATATATACAAAAGGAGTGGAGATGATGCACTGGGTTCGCAATTGTGAAATGTTACAAATTGCTATATGTGTTCAAACTATTTCTGCACAGTTGGTAAGCAATATTTAACTGTGATTCCATGATGTAAATTACACTTAGTCATTTCAGATATAAATACTAATTCATCATACAATGACGTGTGCACATTCTGTGTTGAAAGTTGTGACAAAAGAGTAATGTTAAACCACAGTGTATACTACATGTGCAATGTATAGTAATGATGTGTATTATGAATAATGATATTCTACCATTTGTGTTTAAGCTATATACTTATCACTATTTAGCCCACTGCTTCCAGGTTAACTGTACATATATGGTTTGTTTTTACTGCATCATTTCTTTCATTCGCTCCAGTTCACCACAAATTACCTTGTATGGATTTGATTCTATTCTTATTGTAATGCTCAAGTGTGGGGATATTGCCTGAGAAGTTGATTTGGTTTCTAAGTGATCCTTTTCACAGCATGTCTTGAAAAACTGGATCATTAACCAATGCACAAATTGTCTACATTTTTTAAGGCGACTGTTGGATTTAAAGTACTCATTATATGATTCGGATACATGTATTGTGATATTTTATTAACTTATCACATGTATGTACATTTTTCTAAATTATTAAAGATCTGTTCATTTACCCAGAAACGGTCGGCATGTGTGTCTTTGTATTTCAAATCAGTCATGGGAAATGTGTGATGTTCGGTATGGTCGGTATTCTCAATTAACAACAAATTTCATAGAAAATTGGCGTTTATCTTTGTCGATACTATGCGTAACCATTAATCTGGACGATTTCGTATAGAAATTGTAGATATTTCAAAACGTATGATTCGGTAGTTGGTCAAGCAAAATGAACAATCAACTTTTTTAAGATAGTGACATAGTACCAAAACACGTCAGTCATCTGACAGCTGAAGATATGTCAAGAAAAATGGTCTGTCGTATGGGACATTTTAGCATGCCGTAACACATTTTCTGTCTTTTTGTCAAGAGGAATTCACGTTAACTGACCCAATTATGCACATTTCCCTCCAACAGTAGTAAAAGATGCAACAACATAAAGTCGCAATTTTCTATGTACAAAAGCGTTCAACACAGCAATTTTTGCGAAATGTATTTACGACTCACAGTGTGTCTCAAAAACTTTGCAAGTGATTTGGCAATTAGAAAATACTCTTGTGACATGCTGCTTAATTACATCAACGTCAAGAGCTTAGTCTTAGCTTTCAAATAACGTTAGTTTTGTTCAATTTGCTCTTTTAATCTTGAGATATGTCTATTAAAATAAGAAAGAGTGATCGCAATTGTGCCACTTTTACTACAATCCTTTGTAAAAGTGACACAATTGTGATTCCACTCTTTTGTTGTTTACAGATATCTCGACATCAAAACCAGCAATTTGAACAAAACAAATGACATTTGAAAGCTGAGACTTTGCTATTGACGTTGGTGTTAGCATCGTGTCACAAGAGTATTCTCTAATTGCCAAAGAGGGCACTTTTAACTTGCACATTTTTAGCATAATTTTTTGAGACGTGCTGCAGCATTTCTCAAAAATGGTACAAGTGAAAAGCGCCCTCTTTGACAGTTAGAATATACTGCTGTGACACATGTTTACGCAACATCAAGGGCAAAGTAATAGCTTTCAAATGCTGTTTGTTCTGTGCAAATTCCTTGATTTAATCTCGAGATATCTTGTAATAATAAAAGGGTGGAATCACAATTATGTCACTTTTACGGAAAGAGGGCCTGATGCTGTCATTGACTGTAGTTAAAGTGACACATTTGTGATTTTACCTTTTCGTTGTTAACTGAACATATCTTAGGATTAAAACTAGCAAACTGAACAGAATAAAGCTATATACAGAGACAGATACATACACATAGATACACACACATACACACATATATATATACACACATGCCCACAGAGATACAAACACATACACACATACATGTAGATACACACACACACACACACACACATAAAAAACACACACAAACAAACATACACACACCCACTTTCAAAAGTGAGGGGTTTCATATTATTTGACTCTCTTCCTTTATTTTGGGAAATGGAACAGAGGGACATCCCCCCCCCCGCAACCACACCCCACACACACGCGCACGCGCACACACACACATACACACACACACACACACACACACACATACACACACACACACACACACACACACACACATAGATACACAGAGACACACACATACACACATATAGATACACACATACAAAAATAGAAACACACAAACAAACATACACATACGCACTTTCAATAATGATGGGTTTTAAATCATTTGACTCTTTCCTTTACTTTGGGGAAAGGAACCTTCAACCTTGACATACCTGCCAAACCTGACAGCCAAGAAATAGGAACAAATTATTTAACAAATTTTTAAAATAGGAACAGTCCTGAAAATCCTATACATTACCAGAGACAAATTTGAACAAAACTAGGAACAAAGGGGTTAACATAAGAAATAGCACACTGACAAATAAAACCAAAGAACATGCAACAACCGTAAACACCGACATAATTCATTGTCATTTTACAGTCCGATATTTTTATCCAAGTATTATTTTCTGCTCGTGAAATCAATCACAAAATCTAAATAAAGTCGCATATTCTAAAATTGTATTCATCAATCGCATTTCTCCATAAATAAATATGTAAGTTCCTAAAAATAAAAATATACAAACAAATGAAACCAAAGAACCAAAACATGCATCAACAACAAACACATTCGTAAATGTGATTTTCCGCTTGTGAAACAATTTTCCCAACAATAACTGACATGTAAAATGTAAAAGGCTATTGATCATATTTGTTAACAGTCGGCATTGACATTTTCAACAAACAAGCGGAAAAGATACAGAAAATAAGCTATGGTTCTGTGAACAAATGATGTAATGACGATGGGTGAGTATGAGAGAGATGAAGATGAAAACGAGGCGGGATGTTGGTGATGATATGATGACAATGATGATGGATGAAAAGAATGAAGATGGGTCGAGCCAGAGATTGAGAGGATGGATTGGCTACGGTATGATGACAATGATGACGAAGAAAATACCAAGTGGAAAATTGTGACAATATATTTGACGCCTGGTAATTATAATGACTGGCCTCATAAAGACGTGGTTAAATGACGAATAATAATCAATCAATACACACCGGGGAGAGGTGGCTCTTCGAATTAAAGACAATACATATTCCCGATCAGATTGTTGAACTGTTAGATAATTTCCTTGTAAAATAAACTTGCCGTAAAATCTCCAAACTCTAACAAACGATTTTACTTTATTTTTTTTGTTCTCGAAATGAAATATTCAAATAATAAATTATCAAAGTATCTAGGAGTATTACAGAGGTAAATGATCTAGATCTTTAAGATCATCGGAATTAATTTCCTGTCATATTCCACTTTATACAACATTCAACGGAAATCTTGACACTCGACAGGACATAACTGAATGTTTTCCTTTGGATTCTAGGACCTAACCAGACAACATAATTTGAGCAGGTAAACAAAAGCAGGAATTACATCCCTGTTTCGTATGTGTGGGAACCGCATTGCGGGTAGCACGTGACAATATCAATTTCTTTCGTTGTAAAACTGAAACCGGAAAATCAAACTTCCTTGTTAAACGGAAGCAATTATCTATGTCACCAGGAAATTGTATTGTATTGCATTTATTATCCGTCAATTTAAAAGCATATACAAATAACAAATTCAGTATATAAAAAAATGTAAAATTACACGGCTGGATAGCCCTACTCAGTTGTACTTACAAGGTACCACTGTTTTGCAGAGGGGTCAGTTATTAAAATAATGAATATTACACAAACTGCGGGTATAAATTTACAACAGTAAGGCGCAAAATAACACAAAAAGAGTAAAAAAAAAAAAACAAGCAGCAAAACAAAATCAAAAAGCACATTTAACAACGTACATTAGATCGCGCAAACTATCCAAAAAGCTCATTATCAATAATGTGATGGACATTATTCAAAATAGTATATAAGTGTATCATAACTTTGCAGAAATAGTTAAATTTTGATATCAAATTAAATCCTTTAATGGTGGAAAAGTTTCCTTTATTCCTTGCCTGAAGGCATTCAATGTATTTGCCTCTTTAACACACAAAGGTAACTTATTATAGAAATGTGAACCTCTGTTCGAAAACGTTCTTTTACAATAATCAGACTTCGGTTTCTTTATGTAGAGATTTCCGTCATTGCGGAGTGAATAATCAGTATATCTAAATGAAAAAAAAGGATTACGTAAGTAAGACGGTGCTAAACTACAGAGGTTTATGCACATATTCAAGAGGTGTTTTTAGTCTAGGCGATTGGTGCGAAAATTGTTCAGATGATGATTAAAAACATGAAAATTTGCACACATGTACGTCACATCATTCTAAACATTTTCAGATGTGGAGCCAATGCAAACTGTACATAGCATAGCAACAGTTGCTAAGTGACATATTTTCCATAGCAACCAACATACAAGATACCTGCAGACCAATTTAACCGAACAATTTCAATGTATTTCAATATCTGCAGCTTCACTCTTCATACCAACACCACTCTGGAGCAATCACAATGTACAAATCATAGAAACAGTTGCTAGGCAACATATTTTTCTTGGCAACCATGCATATTTGATGTTTGCAGACCAATTTTACTTAACATTGTAACGTATTTCATTATATATTGCGTTACTATCGTAAAGGGTTGTATACACGCCAGGAATGTAGCTCAGTTTGTAAGATAATGTTGGAGAAACTGAAATTTGAGAGCCACAACATATTATACACAACCATATCAAACTAAAGAGAATGGAAAGATCCAACTAAAAGAAAAGAGTCTTAGTCATTACATCAGCCCTTAAGAAAAAGGGAAATGATAATGGGAAAGAAGCTGGGGTGATTACACAAGGATGACATAAAACTCGGTTGTGAGTATGGAATGTATTCCTTTTAAATTTGAAAATCATGGAGACGAGCCGAGTGGCTCACCGCAATACAATCGAGAAGAGTATAAAATAGTTGTGGACGAGCGACTCCGCGCCAACATCATTCAAATAATACCAACCATCACCAGGAACAAAGTCGTACTGCTCAACGAAGAAGCACATGATTCAAAGAAAGCAGAGACACAGGCCAATCTTCTCAGAAGTGAATCCTCTTTTTTGCAAGACGGTATGTTGCAAATAAGAGATGAGGAAAAGACAATTTCTTCAGCCATGAAATCATCCATTTCCACCACACTGTCTTTCTATGGAGAGTTGCATCTGGTGAATGGGGTATCTTGAACAACATGTCAAGTCCTCATGTGATTCAAGGCCAGAGACGAACGTGATCATCTTGGATGGTACTGTCGTGAACGTTCTTAGAACTGGACATTGAAAGATATCTGGCAACTGTGCTGCTGATGGTTTTGTCCCACACATGATAAGAAAGCAACACAAGACACAGCGAGTATATAGTTTCTGGTATCAACACTTAACAGTCGTCGAAAGGCACAGACCAGAGAATAAGCATATGAGACCTAGCCAACGTAGCCATGTTGAGGTGTCCAGCCCCGTGCCATAGATCTGGAAAGAATTTTCCATTCGCTTGATTGGCAGCAAGATGGAATTGCTCAAACTTTTTATGATGCATTGGTGTTAAGTGCATCAGTAAAAATACCTCCTGTTGTTAATGATGGTGTCAGTGTACTATGTGTACCTGCACAAGACACATCCAGCATTACTTCCTGCAATCATGAAGAAGGAGATTCCAAGATCATGGTACATGTTGCTGATGCCATCAGACAGGGCTTTCACAAGATCTTTGATCAGACCATAGATTGTGATAAAGTTGTGCCCGCAGTACCAGTACAGCAGCTAGAAAGTCTGCACTTCTTGCCTGCTTTCAGAAGTGCCAAGAACTTTCAAACATCCCAGCTTATAAGATAAGTGCCTCACTTGGACCACAAAAATCATCGGTACTCCTAGTGTCCCATGTTTTCATGGTCTCGGACACCATGTCCTAGTTTGCCCAAGTTGGAAAGAGGACAGCATGGAAAGTGTGGGAGCTAGACACATGGTGAACTCCCTGGAGCCTTCTATGAACTGCACTGTACACCAGAACAAATATTTGAAGAGACTGAGGCTTTTCTAGAGTACTTCACCATCCTCCTCTGTTAGAAAGCTTGTATTCACACGAAAAGGACGTCAGATGTCGGCTTTTCCTCCCACCAAGGCTGCTTTGCAGCAACATCATCAGGAGGCCAGCATTGCGATGTGAGTACTACTAGGGACCTGCTACTACGTCATACCACCAGTTGCCCTCCCCTTCTGTGTGGAGATGGACTTGCCTAAAATAGTGGAGGCCCCTGTGGACAATATATCCTGCCCAGAGCTGCTGGAGTGCCATGTAGGAGCAGGTGTAGAGAAAGCAAATGTGTATGAGTGCACTTCAAATGCACTGTTTATTGCACATGCACAGGAGATTGTTACAATGCCTGAAACTAAATGACTTTAGACTGTATATGGTGAGAATATTTATTGGTGAGACAATCTATCACTCTTTCCAGAAAATATGCCTTCCTTTCATAAGAAAATTGTTTGAATTTAATGGATCCCATATGCAGGGATTATTTTCACCATGTACACAGCTTGCTGCTATGGTAAATAGGTCACTAAGCAATTAAATAAATTACGTTATTTGTCAATTAACATCGATCGATCACAATCTGTACAAATTAAAATATACCCGAGTACATCTCTGCTGCATTTGTTAGGTTGAAACATATACAAATAAACAATTAGGATATACTTTATGGTTTTTCCGTTACCTAGCAACAAACAAACACTGTTTTTTTCTGTTGACACTTACAGTGGTGGCTTTGAATCATGTTTTTAGATAGTTTTGATGCTAAAACATGTAGCACCATCCTTTCAAAATGAATTAGATATGCTTAAATGGCTCGTTGCTATGGTCAATAAGTTTCTTAGCAACCATTGCTAAGAAACATGCCGTATCCGTTGGCTCTACCTTTGAAAATAATCAGTATAGGCCGAAATATAGTTGTGCCAAATTTTATGCTTTTATCATTAACTGAACAATTTTAGCCATATTTTGCACCGATCGCCTAGACTATTTGTGCGTCTCGATGCCAGGCTGTCCCACTTAAGTGTGTCATGCAATTGATAATTTGACACGTGTGAATATGGGTTAATCTTAAGAATAATATGTCTTGCTCTGTTTTGAAGTTTTTGCAGTTTGTCAACATGTTTCTTTCTACCAGTATTGTAAATAATGTCAGCATAATCGAATTGTGGTAGCACCATGGAATTATAGATCAATTTCATATGATTTTCATTAATAAAATAGCGTAGTCTACCAAGAAAGCTTACAATTTTACCTACTTTCTTGCATACGTTTTCAATATGTAGATCCCAACTTAAATTGTCATCGACCAAAACACCAAGATATTTAACATTATGAACTTGTTTAATTTCTCTGGAATTTACACTTAAATTCAAAGAGTTTTGTTTATCTATTAGGCGTGGGGATCATAAAAACATACAAACACTGTTGTGTCTGTATTGCGGCTAAGTTTATTACGACACATCCAGTGAAATAGCTTAGTTAAATCACTTTGTAAGCTAACGTGGACATTATCAAGAGTATTATCAGACACATACAAAACTGTGTCGTCAGCATACAAGTGTATCTGACA
>JZLH01S0458734.1:8984-21689 GCA_001188425.1 Eucidaris tribuloides | reverse complement strand
TTGTTGTTAAATAATTGTGCCGTTGTAACTCTGAATAATCCAATCGCTGTCAACCATTTTAAAGTTCTTGCTGTCGGCTTTTTTTCCACGCGCGCGTATTACTAAGACTGCCTACCATTCAAAAGGGGTGTAAACATTTACTATAACCATTATCCATCGAGGGCTGCCACCTCGTATGCGTCGGAAACTCCTCTTACCGTAGGATGTTTAGCCCAACCGATAGCGTTGTAGGGTACCTACAGGGAAATACCTTTCCTTGTGGAAAAGCAGGTTTTTTATAATTTTACGGATGTAAAGGGTTTGGACAATTGGTAGAAATATTCTTATAATCCCTAAATGATTTGAAAAATTTCTCGTATATATTCGCGCCGTTTCGTCCATCTCCGGGCGAATAATATATTCATCTGTTCTATTTTCATGTGAGTACCATGCGAGCTTCAAATGCTGCTTCATAATTCGTATTCATGTTGTGTGCGGGAGGCCCACACCTGTCAGATTGTGTGCACTCCGAGAGACAATAGGGCTTATTGCTCCCCGCCCCCGTCACTTTGAATAGAATTCCTTATTAATTCGCGCCCATGGCATTTACTAAATTTATTTTTTATGTGAAAAGATGATTTTTTTAATAAGGACATAACTATTGGATTAGTTATGGATGATAAAAGTCGGTGTTATTATTTTGTATGGGAAAAGTGGATTTTTTTTTAATAAGGGAAAACATGGGTTCGTAGGAGAAAATTGGGTTATTGGGGAAAAGTGGTGTCCGTACGCATGCGGCGTAGGGGGAAATTAAAATTTTGAGTGGCAGCCCTGCCTTACAGATAATCTTTGTAATGTCATGACGTTCACCCTTACGCTGCCTTGACAGACTTAATTTAAAACATGAATGGATCTGAGAGCATTGAAGACCGGACAAGCGATTCCATTAACGATCGACACTTAGCAAGTTCGGCACCCCCATTCCGAGGAAGAAAATATTCTAAAGGTATCGGTTCGCTGCCTCCTCAAAATGTAGTTTTATTACATCATGGATGGTTTACTCCTTAAAGGTTAATGCGGCTTGTGGTGGAAAAGAATTAAACGGACCACGATTGCCATTAAAGAGAGGTATCACCGTATATGCTCCTTGTGAGTTACTTTTTTATCGACAGAATCGATCATTAGCAACAGCACGTTCATGCGCATAATCGATTCAAGTTCTACGGTATGAAATTAAGTGACGTATTGTCCTATTTGTTAAACTTTCAATTACGAGTGCGCAGTCGATAACTTTACATCATTTCTTTCTGAATCGGTGAAACTGAATCAAATCTCTCACCTTGGCGGCAGGCATATCCTTTAATATTTTGCTGAGTGAGTGGGGAATGTCTTCTTCAAATGTGTCGCCAAAATGTGCATTTCCTAATGGAATAAAGCATTAATGGTGTCTATTGAAATAAACCCAGTCGACATTAACACAGGCTTTGACAAAACGGCTTCGTTTCACATGACATATAATCGTCCATGTGTAAGGAGTAAAAACAAGTCTGAATTTATGCCATTATCAAGCTCTTTTTCGCGGTTTTTCACGGCACATAACAACTACAAGGACCTGGGCAGGTTACGAGCCGTTTACAAATTCAGAACATTATCTAACAAAATCTAACAGATTTTAAGTTGGATGTAGATATGTTTATTATCCTCCCCCCCCAGAAAAAAAATAATGTGAACGTATCTGATATGATAAAAGAAATAAGAAAAGAACAAGATTAAACAATTGAAAGAAAAGTTGTCTATTTGTCTGTCTGTTTGTTTATCAAGGCCTATCTCTCTTTGATCGAATTCATAAAATTAGAAACATTTTTTGGACAATAGAAGTCGTATGTGCATTTCCTTTTTGTTTACTGTGGTACCGAGTTATCTAGAGTCTAGAGAGGATACCTTACGGAAAATCCAAATAGATTTTTTGAATAATTGCTCTTCTGATACTTCGTCTGGTCACTTGAGTAGCACTCTGTCGTCAATGGCGCATCCCCTTAAGGTTGGAAGGCGCAGTCGTACTTCGACGCGTTCTGTTCCCAGTTGCAATTTGCTTCTGCTCTCGGATGGCTCTCGGGCGGGATCGAAGACCTCCCGTCTAATCTCAGCAGCTACCCCCTCAGAGACCGCGGACTCGAGAAAGCCCCGGACTCGCATCATTACCGTAAAATGAATCTATATGTGAGGGACAATGAGAGTAGCAAGGATTTTTCAAACGGGGGATGTTCATCAGCAGGTAAATCATGTCCGTTCACGGCCAAACGGCGAAGCGACAAGCAAACACAACACACACACACAGATACACACACACACACGCGCGCGCGCCCGCACACACACACACACACACAGATACACACACACACACGCGCGCGCGCCGCACACACACACACACACACAGACTACACACACACACACGCGCGCGCGCCGACACACACACACACACACACACACACACACACACACACACACACACACACACACACACACACACACACACACACACACACACACACACACACACACACACACACACACACACACACACACACACACACACACACACACACACACACACACACACACACACACACACACACACACACACACACACACAAGTTGACAGGTCCGATGGGTGTCTGTTCTACGGTCAAACCATGTCCGTTCTCAGGTAAACAAAAAACTAAAAGCTTTTCAGGTCTTCCGAGAGCCCGTTTCACGTTCAAATCACGACACACGGATACCGATTCTACGGCCGAAATGGGAATGTTTTCAGGAAAAAGGGAGTAATTTTCGTAAAAAGGGGGTTTTATCCATGAAAAACTTGGATGTTAAAATCCCTTTTTGAAAAAGAGATGTTTGAACACCCAAAACACCCTTTCGGTATTCTGTGCCAGTAACTCCCTCCCCCTCCTTCCGTGCATAGTAATGTTAGGACCTTTTTTTTCTTCTTGAGGAAGCAACTGTAGGGATTGGAGGTGTCGGTTTCGCCAAGTCGTTTCATCCTCTGATGCCCCGAAGCCGTAATTGAACGAGGAAATACGATTTGTGATATACGTATGTGAGTTTGCGGCACTAATTGCAAGACATGACCACGACGACGATTGTTTACAACTTCAATGTGGCGGTTTTCTTTTTATTTCTCTAGGTACTTGTCGTTTACATTTCTCGTCTGAAAATGTCATTCTGTCATTCGAAAATGTACAAACAGATAAAAGTGCAAAATTGAATACCGTCTAAGTTAATCCGTTCAATAGCACATTTGGAGCATCACATGTAAAGCCTGTGAGGTTTTGTCGTTATGGTATTGAGAGAGTTAAACAGATCAAAATCGATGCATTTAGGGAACAAAATGTGACCCGCGTGTTATTGGAGAGCGGAAACTTTAGCAGGTACAAACTAATTAGACAGTTGCCTGTGAGGGTACTTGCGAAATTAAAGTATAATTTGGCAAAAAACGCCCACAATGGCGGTATTTCGAGACAAATTGTGTTATTGATATTTAAATGCCAAATATGTCGAGTCAACGTTCCCGAGTTAAAGAAAACGAAAATAAACGTACGATTTTATTTTATTGCGACAACATTCAAGGCCGATCTGTTTAGCCAAAGGGGGATTGGTTTAAAAGGTTGGCGAGACTCTTTTCTCATTTTCTCTAAGAATAAAGAAGAAACAAAATCAAACACGTGGATGTGGCATGAGTTGTTCAATACATTGCATAATTATACTAGGTGTTAAAATAAAACTTGTCAAGTTTGGAATTTAATAACGCAAAAACTACACACCAGATTAGACGAGTCGCGAGTTGATAGGACGTCGAATCACGAGTCCAGACGAGTCGGCAGGATGACGAGTCTGTAATCTTTTCGAGTCAAAGGGTCATCGAGTCATATTTTGTCGATTCAAGGCTTTTCCTATAAAGTTCGAGTCACGTTCGAGTCGAGTCCAAACATTAAATCAATGACAACAAGCAACAATGTGTGTGGCACGTATCTCTTTAATTATGTTTTTTTTTATCTAATCTTACCATCGGGTATTATGTAGCTACACAGTTTGTCAGGAAGAAATCGCTCAAGCCAAAGCAATTTCCCCTTGTAATCCATAACTGCCTTTATTCAAAGTTCACTTTAAAAGGTCTTTAACCTATTATTATTATTAACGCAATATTTGTGATGGGAGCTAGTAGGATACATGTTAACAATGTCCTACGGCGTACTAAGAAAATCAGAATCATCTTTGGTAAACACCTCCGAGTGAGAGTAGTAAGGTGTAAACAGTTTGTCTTACGAGTTGGGAAAGTGTCAATTGCGCTGAAACTTTAATGTGATTCAAACCAATGCAGGGGCGTAGCTACAGGGGGGCCTGTTGGGGAAGTGCCCCTACAAATTTCGTGTGCCCCCACGTGCCCCCCCCCACCAAAATTATGACCGGGAAAATTTTTTGACCTGGGATTTGGAGAGGAAAAAATTTCGTCACTCCCCCCCCCCCCTCGGCCGAGCGCGTTTTCGGCGATTGGCGTGACTGGGAAAAGTTGTGGACCTGGGATTTGGAGAATTTTTTTCGTCACTACCCCCACTGAGCGAGTTTTCGGCGGCTGGCGTGACCGGAAAGAAAATTGACCTAGGATTTTTTGGTGCCCCCTACAAAATTTCAAGCCCCCCCCCCAGTACCCCCTGCTGAAAAAAATCCTAGCTACGCCACTGAACTAATGTCGTGTAGGCAAACATTAATATACTGATTTTAAATATTTAACGCATGGAAGCAGCATGATTTCAATGACCTATTTTGACATGATGAATATTTCAGTAAAATAAGTGCTTGTGGGCACAAGTTAAAACAACATTGTAACAAAATTAAAAAGGCAACAACGCGAGCAAAAACAACACCATTGCTTGCGAATCAAAGGTTGGGTGTACCCATAACCACATTATACATGTATAGTGAATTTTCGGCTTTGTATTTTTTCTTTTCTTTTTTCCAGTTGCAAATCGTCGTTCATGTTTGCTTATTAGTACATAAACCTCGTTTTTACTAAGTTACCTTTCAGGGTTTCCAACCTTAACAACAACAATTACTCATTATATATTTCAAATTTCCCTCTTTTTTCATTTTTCTATAATTAGCTATTAATGTAGACAGTTGTGTTATGGAGTAAACTTCCATTTTGGTCATGTAATCTGTAATTCAGTTGTATATCAACAATATAAAATTATTTAAATATCCAAATGTCAAACTGCCACTACATAGACAATTATTGTACTTACTTTTTGTTAGCAAAAGCTTCTTTATATTTATTTACACGATTATATTTATATTTGCCTGATGTTTATTAATTAATAATAATAATTTTACTTTCTAATGACCAAACTGGAAGTTTACTAGCTATTAAGGCCTATATAGTATTTCTTGCGATTATATTTTGATGTTCTATGAGGAGTGAATATTATTTAATTGTGTACGGTCTTTCTTATTTTTTTGTATTCCATCGTATTTGTTCTATATGTATGCTATATCGTTGATGCAAGGGCCCCCAAGAATAACAGTATTAAACTACTGATGGGGCTACCCTGCTAATAACAAAGCTCAATAAATAAATGAAAATGAATAAAATAAATACTGGATGCAGATTGGGATGTAACATTTCGGAAAGGATCTCGCTGATCATTCTTCCCCGACGGGGGCGGCGGCAGTTCGTCGAGAAATGTTTGCCAGCCAAATTGTTTTTACTAGCAAGCCAAACGATATCCGAGAAGCGGGGAGCAGGGAGCCGATGACGACAAAAAAAAGCATTTTTGCCAGCCAAAAAAAAAAGAAATTGTTTTTACCAGGTAAATAAAAAACAATAGGGGCGAAATTATCGAAAAACAGTAATATTATTTTAAAAGCAACAGATGACGACCACCCCTGCCATCCAAATTCAAACATTTCCCCCCAAAAGTACCGTCGAGGGTCAGCACACTACCGTACCCGGCTACCTTAAACATTTAAAAGCAGGATTGAGATTCGGCGTTCCCTTGACCTGAATGACAGATATGTAGCACAAATTTTCTTTATTAGATTAATCTATTGCTCAGAGCACACAGTGGTCACATAGTGATTACAATGCAAAGCAAACACAATACAAACACAGAATGAACACGGAGCGGACTCTGTAACTATAGATTGTGTGTCATTCTGTCATAAAATGACCCAAATTTACATAGAGTACATTTCTTATACTTAAAAAAAAATACACATTCTCCTTACAGTGTGTCTACTCTGTGTATACTGCATGATTTGAATGACTGCGTATGAAAATCGCCCAAACCCACGCCGTGCAGGATCATTGTGTGTTCACTCGGTGCTCACTGTGTGACCACTCTGCAATGACTATGTGCTCTCTGTGCCCTTCATTTTTTTTTTTAGATATCTCGTCAAATCGGGCTATAATTGTGAGTACAGTATTTTTTCTCATACATGTGCTTATACAATGTTGAGAAGATTTGCCTATGACATGTAAATTACTGTCTTCAAACAATACCACGCCAAATACAACGATTGCAGCGGATAATGGTTCTGAGTGATAGTGCTAATGTAGTACTGGGAAGAAAAACACGTGGCAATGATATGTATACGTGCAATATCGATTGAATCGTGACTACAGGTGTTTTATGGTTGTGGGTAAAAGGAGGGATGAACTGAGAGAATGACTTCAAATATTTTACGAATGTCATAGATATGGGAGATGATACTAAAATAGATATCAGAAGGATTTTGCCCAAGGCTGAAGGACGACAGGTTGAAGTGAAAGGGAAGAAGTTGTACTATATAGATCTCTATTCCTCGCGAAATTACTTTCCACCTTGTACTTATGGTGAACAGAAACACTGTCTTTTTTTATCAACACTCTTAGTTTTGTATAGACTCGTCCTGATTCTTAAAGGTGAAAGACTCGGGTGATCCGGTTTCAAGACGCATGGAGTCCATGTTCATGAAGGAAGTTTAAAGACTTGGCGTCTAAGTCAGGGGTTTATATGGAAGGTTGTTTGTCTGTTGTTTTTTTAACTACAAAATTACAGAGTCTCAAATAAAAAACAGAAGTGATGACGTTAAACTGGTTCGGTAAAACGTGGTGACAGTATAGACCAATTCAGTTTCAGAACACAGGAGTTTATGTCAGCCATAACGGCAAGGGCGTAGGCTGGTTTGGGCATGGGGAGGTGCACATCTTGGGGAGGTGGAACTGGGAGGTGCACATCTTAGGGAAGTGGAACTAAAGTTGAGATAATTAGGTGTTAAAGATTGTGTCAGGGATGTGCAAGTCCATTACTTCCCTTCATTATCAATACCAAACGGTAGTTTAGTACTTACAAATGGTGTGTTGAAAGTTTGAGATCCATACGTCATGAATTTGTTGTTTTATGATAAAAACTAATAACGACATGTTACCAGAATGTTGTTCTTTCCGTGAGTTTCAAGTTTGCTCAAACTGCGAATCACGGTTGTTGTGTAACGTCGCAAGACCGGCGGAGCGATCTGATTGGCTAAACGGCTAACCCCCGCACGACCGTTGGCTAACGGCTGATCGGACAATTTTGGAACGGCACGTGCACGTTTGACGTAGTGGATTTTTTGAAAATGCTTCTGAGTAATTTGAAAAGGATGAAGTTTAACCGTCCAGATTTTCACCAAAACTCAATATTTTACCCCAAGTCTCTATGAGAGGTGTTTATTTATATTAATCTTCACATTGGATATGATTTCAGCTGATTTCATTCATTTAGATGTTAGTGACGTGCAAATCAATGACACAATCTTTAAAAGCTGAAAAAGGTGGTGCAAATTTCTTTTTGCTTGGAACTCCCATGGCTCTGCGGGGGGGGGGTGCACCCCCCCCCCCAGCCTACGCCCTTGAACGGGGTGCTTCCAAAACAAGAAGAAAAGACAATTCAAAGGGTTATGTAATGAGTCAGGCGCATTGAGATGTCAGTGTTTTTGTTATGCATGCTTGAAGCCGGCCCCCCAGTTAGACATTAGCATAAAAACAGCATCCAAACCATACAGGTCTATAGTCAAACCATTACTCCATGCGACGGCAGCTCTCCTGTTGGTAGAAACAAACCAAACTTTGACGCGCTGCACCTGGTTCTGAAATTGTACACATATATCTCTGAACCAGAGTGAGGTCACACTTCGGCTCTCTATTCCCTTGATGTATGTGTTTTGGAGGAATATACCTAATTTACATGCAATATGCTACACTGTAAGTGTAGTGTATAGCTTTATTAAATGATAGTCCTATATGAGCTATTATAGTCCTGACAATCACACACCTTGAAATACTTCCATTTTTAGAAATTGATACAAATAGAAAAGTCGGAAGGTCCTGAATTTTTCGGCATAGGAGATGTATGAAGTAATATCTGCTCCCTGATGATCAAAAAAAAATCACGACATTTAATTTCATTTCATTTCATTTTTATTATTTCCAAACATGTAAACAAAAATCAATACAATTAAATGACATGGTTAAGCGATACAAATTTCAAAGTGAACACAAGTTACAATATATACTAATCATAATGCACATAAATGTATTTGTATAAATATCAACATGTAATTGCTTTTTCGTCATATTTTAAATTTTTATCAAATCAACCATGTAAATATGAATATAGCATCATTATAAACGAAAAGAAATCAATAACAGAAACAAAGCTTAACCTCGTGTCAAAATTTGAAGAAAAAATGGAAATACAGGACCCTTCAGGAAGCACAGACGTGTTTGTTTAATTGAAGGGCCCTGTTAAATGATACAAACACGCACATAACAGATACACACACAAACTGATGAACATACATAACATACATACACTGACACAGACACACACGGACGAAAACAGACACACAACAGACACACACAGGTACACAGGTACAATTCCGTCTTAATCATAAATAATTTCCAGTAGATTTGATATTGTTTTCTGATGTCTGGCATGGTGATACCATATTATTTCGTGAAAAAAATATGGAAACTTTGTCTGATCGACCAAATATATGCGTGGATCTAACTTATCAGAAATATCACGAACTGGTTCTTTTATTTTGACGCAAACATTTGTCCATCCGTAACACCACCAGGTTTAAATACAGTTTCTGAGTTAAATCTCCTGTGTAAATGCGATTTTATTTAACCCAGAAACCTCGTGAAAAGTATTATTGTGTGGTAGAAGGTGAGCTATGTTGGTGTGTAATATACCAAAAGCAGAAACGTAACTATCTGAAAAGAACACACTAGGTAAATTTCGGGTATATAAAAATCAAAATGTAATTTGTGATCTAGATAAGTGAAAAAAAGCACTACATACTGATCAACCTTTTATCCATGATTCGCAGAGAATTTATTCTATTTGTATTGTGTTTATTCGTTTCCTTTATGTTCAACAAGTATATTAGAACGTTTGCATTTCTACATTTATGTACGAATGTTGTCCAGTGCACGATTGTAGTGTGATTAATTTCGTCGACATATCTATGTCATAAAGAAATCACGTGATAATATTTCACGGTGAACAAGCGCCGTATTGCCAATATTTTTCCCTACTAACTACGCTTGCCTGATACGAAAACAGCACTGATAGATGTGGATAGTACAGTAGAAAAAAAACTAACTAGATAACGTAAAACTTGAAAGAACTTTGAAAAGGTCTGTAGGAGTAAGGAATGACATTACAGCGGTCAACGAACTGGGGATGTTTGATCTCGCAGAAGTCGAAGTCTGACTAATAATTGGAAGGATGTATCATTACAACACTACTGTATTCATCATCCCCCATATATACAGGGTGGTCCAGAAAGAATGCTATGAGTATGAATGCTAATATCTTCACAATTATCGGCAAAATGACATTGATTTTTATTTCGTTGAATAGAGCATTCTTTTTCCAATAAAATGATACCAAGATTATTGATTTTGAGTAAAGCGTTTTGATTCTAGGGCCATTCTTCGGAGGCAATGCAATTTCCCAAATTTGCCAATTTTTCAACAGCGGCGGTCATCGGAACGCAGAGATATTCTGACGTCTCAGCTTGCCATACCGGACAAACCGCAATGACAAAGGGCTGGAATGCCCTCGCTTTCATAAAGAAGACGATGCGAGCTACATCTTCATTGTCATCGCGGTTTGTCCGGCATGGCAAGCTGAGACGCCAGAATATCTCGACGTTCCGATGACCGCCGCTGTTGAAAAATTGGCAAATTTGGGAAACTGCATTGCCTCCGAAAAATGGCCATAGTATCAAAACGCCTTATAAAAATCAATGATCTTGGTATCATGTTATTGGAAAAAGAATGTTCTAACCAACGAAACAAAAATTAATGACATTTTGCCGATAATGGTGAAAAAATTAACGATCATACTCGTAGCATTCTTTCTGGGCCACCCTGCATATACTGTACTAATTCAAGGATTCCTAGTCATCTACTAGCCATTACATCTCCTGAAACATTCTAAAGGTGCAACCGCGCTGAATACTGCCGTTTTTATTACGACTATTCATGGAACGATAATGATTGTACATTGCACGCACAGCAGCTTTACTTTATGCTGTTTTCGAACGTTTTTTCTCTCTTCTGAGAATAGACGGCATATATTGTAATCTACATATTTCCTTTTAACTGCATGTTTCCTGGTTAGGATGGTATCATTACATACTTCCAATGCAAATAAAAGATAAAAATAGACACACAAACAAAAGTTAAGGAGAGATTATGCAGTATTCATGGAAGGCTTTCAAGATCTGATCTCTTTGTTTCAACAGACAGATAACTCCGAGTATAGCCATGATATTTCTGTTTTTTTTATTTTAAACTATTCAAGAGATTAACTCTTATTTAAGAGTAGTAAGTGGAAATAGCGCAGTACTTTAGAGTACTACCTGGAAATACTTCTACTTGATTCTTTGAATCATATTTTAGGGTGTATTTGAAACCATAATCACGAGTTTAAATCTTAGTTAAGAGTACGTGAAGTATTTTAGAGTTCTACCTGGAATTACTATTACTTGATTCTTTGATTCAAATTGTGAAAGTTTCAACAGCTGTCTTATGAACTCGCACTTTCGTATCATACATTATTTTCCGTTTTGTCCTGTTCGTTATAAACGCGCCATCATTACACGTCTTCATTTGTGATTTCAAACAATAGTTTTGCTTACAAACATAATTTCGTAAAAGAACACTGGTGCTTACTTTACCTTTCTCAAATAACAATCCATTTTGTATGTAGTTCATATAAATGGCAAATACATTTACAATGCGCAAGAAAGTACAATTTTTATATTTTTGGATTGAAATTAAAAATGAATCTTATCGTCCTTGGTTATCTTTTCCTCGAAGTCTATTTTACTCAAAGAAGGTACTGTCCAAATAAGCCATAACACTTAGGCCTAATAATAAAGAATAATTCAAGTTTTTCTCGTATATAACCCCCCTCCTTTTTTTTTTTTAGAAATAGGGAAATGATCAAAAATATGTAGCCCCATGTGCTTTTATTTTTGAAAAATGTCCTCAATGATTTGTATGCATCAAAAAGTTACTAAGTTACTGATATCTTAACACTGTTTTGTATGATGAAGTTGGGTCAATTGGCTTTTTGTATCCCGTAATATACAATGGCTAATGTGTCAATCACATTATCAATGAATGCATGACATTCATCCAATAAGATAATAGTGACTAAAAAGCTACCACGTAATGATGGAAGCCAGCACGAGCAAGAAGTATTCGTAAATGGATGGTGGAATGTCCGACATTTGCTCCGACGACAATTGCTCCGACGATAATCCCATGCACTAACCCTGCCTAACCCCCAACCCTAACCCTAACCCTAACCCAAACACCAACCCTAACCCTATTCTGAGCTGGAAACCCAATGGCAACCCTAACCCTCTGAGATATTGTCGCCGGAGCAAATGTCGGATCACCCATAAACTGGATCTCAAATAGGCTCAAAAGGATTCAATAACCATCAAGATTAATGTTGGGAAAAAAGCTAATAGATAATGATAGATGATAACAGATGACCTTAATCAAATGACAGTGGCATGATTGGGGAGGGGCAGTAACAAATCCCCCCAGAAGCAAATGAGTTGAAACATGAGTATAGAAACATGCACACTAACTAGAGTGTAGGCTGAAAGGATTTGTATATGACAGTAACAGAAATTGAAATCAACGTAATATACTAGAAATATCAGATATTACAATCTAGAAAGAGGACATCTTCGATGTAAAATTCTCACGTTAGCAGCTTTAAACATTACACTTGATTTTTAGTATCATTGTGTCTCAAATTGAGGTGTAATAAATATATGCCATTTGCTTGATAAGGATGTAAACCACTTAAACGATCGTGACCCATCACCACAATAACCTGATAAAGTCGCACTAACCCAAAGGTAAGGAAAGGGGCAAATATCGTAGTCATAATACGAAGTATGAAATTGAAATGTCCTCAAAAATCAAAAGTTTTATTACCTTCACATGTTGCATGTGTTTGAATATTTATATGCTTGCCCAAAGTATTTTTCTTTCTATGTTTAAGTTTATAATATGTGCGACTTTATCAGGATATCGTGGTCACAGGTCACAAATACACTAATACAACGTCATGCAAGTCTTTAAGGGATATGTTTATTTCTGTGTTTTTC
>JZLH01S0458712.1:34218-51745 GCA_001188425.1 Eucidaris tribuloides | reverse complement strand
AGTCACATATGAAAAAAATCGCAGTTATCCTCCCTCTCCATATTCCCCAGTTCTCACCATAATCCGATTTTTTTTATCTTCTTTCTCGCTTGTGATCTTGCTTGACAAATGTTTCTGAAGTAAGAACTAAGTGAATGATTACAGTTTACATTTTCTCTATAGTCCACAAAAATGTCAACGACGCCGGCGCCTGATATTTCGCTTTTGTAATTACTCTCAATTCTCTGTCAAGTAAACGTCACAGCAATTAATTCAATTTCAGAAATTTTGTTTTATTTGAACTTTACTAATGCGAATTTCATGAGATAATAATGCCCGAGTCTCGGGATTCCATATACTGCATGTCATTAGCTCGTTCATTGTAAGTTGGTAATGCTCATTTCGAAGTTTCTTCTGTATTTCTTTTTTTCCGTTATCATCAATTGTCGATGAATTAAGTGTGTTATAAAAGACAATTCGCTGACTATATTTTCATGGTTATACTGTTAATATCTTGCCATAAAACTCACATGATCGTTGGTTGTCTACGACAGTTTGATTTTATTTATTGAATGGATAGGCTTACGTGTTTCCAATTATGAGCATGTTTAAAAACAATACGTCTCACAGAGAAAGCACTTATCTTCATTTTAATTTTATGTTTTATCTGTCACTTTTTCGGAATTGGTGTCATCCATCCTTTTCAGTCTTCTTCCTCGGTCTTCTTTCTTCTTTCTTCCTTCTTCCTTCTTCTTCCTCTCCTCCTGCCTCCTCCTCCTACTGGTCTCCTTCTTCTTCTTCTTCTTCTCCTTCTTCTTCTTTTCTTCTTTCTTTTCTTCTTCTTGTCTCTTCTTCTTCTTTCAGACTTCTTCTTCCTTTCGCCCTTCTTAAAGGTTCTCTGCCTTTCCTTATTCAAACAATTACGTGCATACCATTATCATTATAATTGAAACTTCATCAACTTTACAGTAGGCTTATTAACAAATTAAGTTACTTTTTGACGACGGCATAATTATAAAATATTGTTTTCTTGTTCACGATCATTTTGTATGATACATTCTACTGACATTGAATTACAATATATTGCCATTTTCGAATACGTCATTTTTATCATGTCATTGTTATTTTGTGAGTATTTGGCCATGAAAGTAAGAAAAAACTGTGGATTCCGGGGTTACTATGATTTGCTATGGTAAAATCTTATTTGTCTGGAATAATTGTGCTCGTTATTCAGTAATGACTACTCCAACATTTTGCAAGGACATGTTCAGGGAGCTGCCAGGTGTTCATTTGAAATTTCACCGAGCCGTATTACGAAAAGTTTTCGCCGCCCCCCCCCCCCCCCCGTCCAGGACCTCGAAGAAATGGGTAAACTAACCTAAATACGGGCTACTATGAAGGCCAAGTTTATGTAACATTATATTAGATAAGGAAAAGCTTCAGAAGATCTAATCCCAGTTGATCGCATTATTGCCACTTTTGAAATCGTTCACAAAGCGCCGGTAATGGTACACGCTAACTACTGCTTTTAGTTCTTTGAAACACGGAGGGAAAGGGCCTGTTTTTCGAGAATGAATAACTATTGTCTTCACAGCATGGCGACCACTGGACACGAAAGCAGATCAAAGCTTACGCAAAGTTAGCTACCGCGCACATGTACCTGTTCAAAATCAACTATTAGTTTATATGCACACTGATTATCTCATGTTTATGGACTGAAGAGGAAGAGTAACTGTTGCCAGCAGTCCTATAGTGATCTAATTTTGGCCGATTGTTGACTGAGTGTAGCCACAAAATATTGTTGAGGCTATCTTTTCCGGGTACAAACTCTGACATTCTCGAAATAAAATCCGTTCGTCTTGTGAAATGATAATGTTCTTCACGAACGGTTTATTTCGAGAGAGTTCTTATCTCCATTCGAAAATGGCGTCCACGACACTCATTCTGCAATCTGCAGAATCCAATTTATAGTTTTTCTTCGCTACATGGTACGCTTCGAATATTGAAGCGCTCGGTTCTGGCCTGAATGACGCTAAGCTCTAACTAATGATCGGTGGGTCCTCATGACATGATTTTAGATGTCGGTAAATATCTCATTCTATATTGATAGAAATTAGAACAACAAAAAACCGTACAAGTGTGTTATTCCTCTCATAAATTGAAAGTGATTTTTTTTTTTCTTTTATAATAAATCATGGATTCATCGTTTTGCAGAGGTGTCACACTATAGATATATAATTTAATTTCATTTTGATCTTATTGGCTTACTATTTCGGTTTCTCTAGTCTTCGAATTATTTAAAATTTTCGTCAGGTCATGGAAATAATTGTATGTCGCCAAATACAGGGCAAAGGGTTTGGGCTTGTGAGGGGTTATTTGTGTCGTTCTAGTACTTGTGGAAATATTGAATTTTAATGCGCTCGAATCATTTGCAACGCAAATTATAGCCACATTTCGTGCTCGTCATACTCGTTGTCCTAACTTTTTAAAGAAGTACATACACTGGTGTATGTCTGTATAAAAGTAAAAGCCTGTTTTTGACTTCTCGATGCGTTATCAGTGGTATATTGTTGAAACCCTCTGGATCAGATCATGGTTTGGAGAACACGAGCGTTGCATCTGGTCTTCAAGATGCGCGCTGCAAATGGAGAGGGTATGCACTATCTCTAAGGAAATCATTCGGTATCGCGCCAATTCAACAGCCGCCTATTGAAAGAGGGAAACTCATGCATATTCAAAGGGTTGGTTATTGTTTGGGTCGCGTACGGAAAACGTGTGTGATTGGTCCGTACGTGTAACAGGGGAACTGGTATAAGCCGAACCCTGTAGCAACGGTAGCTGTGCGGCTGTCGGTCTCAAATCAATCGTCCACGGTAATAGACGTGCTTAAAATCAATCGCTCGGCGAACGGGTTAAGAGGCACCAATGAACTGATTAGATCTTTGGGGCTGGAAAGGCTCGAGGTCAAAGGTCACCCGGTGCCTATAAATATGTCTGATTTGGGCTCAGTTACTGTCGATAACTTGAGAGTCGGCTATAGTCGGAATTCATTGATGTAACTTGAGTGAGTATGTATTATGAGGCACCAATAGAACTGATTTGGATTTGGGGCTGAAAGGTCAAGGTAAAGGTCACGGGCCTAAAATATGTCTGATGTTGGGCTCGTCTACGCGATAACTTGAGAGTGGGCTGGTAGATTGTGGATGTACTTCGGGGTGAAGTGATGTTATCTATAAGGCCCAATAAACTGATTAGATTTTGGAGCCAAGTTCTTAAAGGTCACCGGCCTAAATGTTGTCTGAATTTGGGCTCGTTACCATGATAACTTATGTACGGCTCTGTAGATTTTTATGTTTTTGGGTGATTAAGTATGTTTTATGAGGCCCATATAACTTGATTTAGATTTTGGAGCTGAAAGGCAAGGTCAAAGGTCCCCGGCCTTAAATATTGTCTGATTTGGGCTCATTACTGTGGATAACTTGAGTTAGAGTTTTTCCGATTTTTGAATGTAACTTGGGAGAAGTATCTAATTAAGCCAATTTTACTGGATGTCGATTTTGAGTTGACGGTCAGAGTGCGGTCAAAGGTCACAAGCATAGGCTATTGTCCGGAAGTTGAGCTCATTGTCGACGAAAATTTAAGAACTGCTTAAATTGGATTATTATAATTGTAATTTTGGTCAAGGGGTCAAGGGTCACATGGGCTTATGCTTATTTATCTAATTGGTCTTGCTACCATGGTAACTTGAAGCTTTTCAAATTACATCAATTGGATGGGAGTGCGGACTGCGGAGGCATACCCATCGACTGCGCGCAGTCAACTGCTCTAGTTTTCAATTTAACTTCAATTCAAATGTATTGTTTCTGCAACTTTTCACAATACATTGTATATACATAGCAACAGAAGTCACACTTTTCAAGATATACAATATTACTACTACTACTACTACTACTACTACTACTACTACTACTACTACTAAGACTACTACTACTACTACACTACTGCTGTTCAACTTTCCAAAATTATTTACAGGTTTACATCAATGAGTTTGGATAGACTAGCTTTAACCCTTATCACATTTTTGAACAGTGCCACATTGAGCAAGTTTTTGTGTGAATTGTCAACTTCAAACAGTTATAAAGTTTTACACATAATTTTTTTTAGAAAAGTGAGGTTTTGAAAAGTTGTAGACAAAAGTATAATCTTTCTCAAAATGTGGGTTTTATCAAAAGGTTGTGAAGAGTTTGGAAATAACATAAAATCTTGTAAAGTTCTTCATTTAGCATCAATTGATGTAAATAAAAATAGAGAAATGTGATATTTTTTCCCCACTTAGCAGAAATCTTGTTAAAAAAATATCTCAACCTTGTTGGAAAACATCCAGTATAAAGCTACCAGTTTATTGAGTTATTTATTGATGGCTATTCATCTACTTTACAAAAATCTAATAATGAAAAAAATTCTGTCATACTTTTTATTCTTTTAACAATTATTGAAAGGGTACAATTGTTGGCATAAAATTGTGTGAGTTACACACTAATAGTAAAAGTAGTACACAAAAAGGATGGATTGTAACTTCATTATTCTCTGGTTTTGTTCTTTCAGGATAATGATGTTGAGCGTGTTGAAGCACACCAAATCTCCTGTCAAATTCTGGTTTCTGAAAAATTACCTGTCACCCTCATTCAAGGTATGTGTAATGAGTTGTAATTGACTGCGTGTGAAAAAAAGTCTTCAAAATTCCCTCATAACACTTTTTTTTTATTTTTTAATTCAAAGTGTCATTGTCAAAGATTGGAGATTAGTTACATGGAATATTTTATCGCCAATTATGTTGCAAAGTTCTGTTAGTAGTGTTTTCTTTGATTTTGTCAGATATGTCTGTCTGTCTGTACTTGAACTTAATAAACTGTGTAAAATGTATAGTTTTTTCCTGGGCGTCTCCAGCTTTGTATATATTTTAAAAATTGGATTACATAACAGTACAATTTTTAGAATGTAGTTTAGTTATCACATTGAAAAAATAAAACCCTCAATACAATATCATAGACGTCACTTGCATGCATTTTATGTTTGTGACTTGATCGAGTCATTTATATTAACATAACTTTGTATAATAAAACAAATTATATCATCCTGTTTGTTACAAGTTAATAATTGACAGAAATATTATTGAAGTTGTAGCATAGTTAAACATTTTTTTTTTTAATTTTCCAGGAGTCCATACCACACATGGCCAAAGAATACAACTTTGAGTACGAGTTGGTCCAGTACAAGTGGCCTCGCTGGCTTCATCAACAGACAGAGAAGCAGAGAATGATTTGGGGGTAAGATAACAAAAAAAGGTCCAATTCTTTTGTACCTTGCTCAGTACATCACAGGCAAGTCTGTTGAATATTATTGTTATTGCACTGAGTGGGTTGATTAAACCATGACCTTTGTATGAAAGTGAAAAGATACACCAACATGTATTATGTGCACTAGTTGCATGTTTTCAGTTATGATATTTTTATGGCAGAAAACCTTATTCATATTTACAATGTAAACCAATCATTTTCTCTGGTTAATCAGAAGTTGTGATATTTTTGTAGTGCAGGTTTTAAAGATCTGTGAACAACATTTGTATGAGGTAATGACCATCAAAGTGAACCATGCTCATCATGAAAATCAGTATTTCACATAGTGCCACAAACCTTACAGAAATCTCTATTAAACTTGGCAATTTAACTTATCTACCTACAAATTTTTGTGGGTAATTATAAAGTAATCAAGACTGTGCTAGTTACAGTTAGACTTGTCTTTAAAAAGAAAAAAGTGGAGATGGCTGTACAATACTATAGCAAATATTTTTAAGTCAACTAAAATACTGAATACTCTGAAAATTACCCTAAAATGTTCACTTCCTCACTTACTTTCAGTTACAAGATCCTCTTCCTTGATGTGCTCTTCCCACTCAACATCAAAAAGATCATCTTCGTCGATGCCGACCAGATCGTCCGTGCTGACATGCAAGAATTGGCTGACTTTGACCTGAAGGGGGCGCCCTATGGTTATGTTCCTTTCTGCGACAGCCGGAAAGAGATGGATGGTTTTCGGTTCTGGAAGTCGGGTTATTGGGCCAACCATTTAGCGGGCAGGAAATATCACATTAGGTAATTTTATTTACAAGTTTATCAAATAAATCTGTAAAGCCCACGATCAGTTTTGGTTGATAAACATTTCATCAATCTTTCACAAAGTCATCAGAAAACAAGCATAAAGCCTGCTGATTGTTTTTTTTTTTTTTTATAATGACATGTTTTGGTTTGTTATTTTACAGGGAGCAGATATCACTATGTACATTTCCTATGGCAAAAAAAAAATCGGGAGGGGGGGACTTTTCTATTATTTTACATCAATTTCGTAAAAATGTAAGTGTTGTAGAGTGTTTGATTTCTCAGTATTAATCAATGTCATTTTGAAAATACAAAATAAGAAAATTTCCTTTTTCATATTTACTGAAATCTTTGTAACACACTACCACAATACTTGGCACTCAATAGGAGACAATCCCTATTTCTTATGGTATAATGATATAATTATTCTAGCTCACGTGATCATTGTTAAAACTATATGTCTTTTCTACTGTAATTCATTGCAAATTTTGGTGTCTCTGTTGAACAGCGCTCTGTATGTTGTGGATCTGGTCAAGTTTCGAAAGATAGCTGCTGGGGATCGTCTACGTGGGCAGTATCAGGCACTGAGTCAAGATCCAAATAGTTTATCAAATTTGGATCAGGTAAGAGATTAACTTTCCAGAAAACAAACAGGAGCTTAACCCTATCTAGGCCCGGGGGGGGGGGGGGGGGGGCTAAAATACCCCCCCCCTCGACAAATCTCGTGACCATTCCGCCGCGCGAAATTTTTGACCGCGTCGCTCGCTGACTTTTTACTTTCAAGTGTTGCGCATCTTTTGAGACCAAATTCGCGACATCCGGGTACACGGTTCCAGAGTTACGCAACTTTTCGTACTTGCATGTCACACCAAAAATCGCTCAAAAACGTGAAATCGTGTGCTATTTCAATGCAAATTGTGTTTTCAGCCGAAATTCATAAATGTATGATTATTTTTACTTTTACTAATTGAAATTAACTAATTTTATGCTGTTTATGATCGCAAAAGTGTCCCCGAGAAATTTCATCGAAAAAACAATAAAAAACAAAAGGTCGAAAAACAAAGAAATACATAAGAAATTCATGAAAACAATAAAATACATAAGAAATTAACTCTGATTCAGCATTTTTTTGACAGATATTTGTTAGAAATGTCAAGAAGAATATTATCACCAAAAATTGGCACTCTGTGAGCTGTTTAAAGGGAGTTATAGGCAAAAATATGATTTTATACATAAATATGCATAATTAATTACTTAAAAATAGAAGATAATTATTTTTCAAAAATCTAACTATACAGTCTTGGAGATTACATCCGGCTCTATGCACGTGCAAATTTTCGCGGCGATCGCGCGATCAGCGGCCGAGATCTGAAGGGGGGGCCAAATTAGCCCCCCCCGGGTTATGCAATTTCAAAAAAGCCCGGGCTGATTAGGGTTAATGATGATGATGATGGTAGTGGTGGTGGTGGTGGTGGTGGTGATGATGATGATGACGATGATGATGATGACGACGATGATGACGATGATGATAACAATACTAATGCTTGCTTACTACTAATGACAACTATAAACAAAAACCCTAGACAAATTTCTGACATGGCACAGATGTCAACTGAAAATTGATGCATACAAATCATGACATAGCCTGTGTAGTTGTGTCCTATAGAATACTGTTTGAAATATACAGGATGTAACATCATTAAAATTAGATAAAAAAGTAAAATTCTCAGTCATTTCTGAGGATGTGTACTTTTGGAATGGGCATTCAAAATTGGTTCATATTTTTCTCACACAGTTAGGTGTTTGTACTGATATTTTACATGTTCATAGCTTTCTTTACCTCTGACGACGTAGTCTGAAAGCTGACTAAATGAAATAAGATCAATTGATGAAATCTTGGTTGAAACAGAATTTGAGGTCACCAGGTTTATGTGATTTTATATTTACTGTTTTAATGACTCTGCCCTAAAGGAAGTCTGAGAAATTATTCTTTTTATGGTGCTGGAATAGGTGTAAAACTGTTTTGATTTGTTTGCTTGTCTTCTTTCCAGGACCTGCCCAATAACATGATCCACCAAGTTGCAATAAGAACACTACCACAGGAATGGCTATACTGTGACACATGGTGTCATGAATCAGAAAGGTCTAGAGCAAAGACTATAGATTTGGTGAGTCAGTAAATCTTGAACATAGTTTTTTTTAATGGAACTGTTTTATTATTTTTCTTCTTACTGTGTAAATATTTTGTCCTGCAAATTTTGTATAATAGTTTGCTTACATATACTAACAGAACTGAAAACATTTTGTCTACATTATTATTATTATTATTATTATTATTATTATTATTATTATTATTTATTTATTTTTTTTGGGGGGGGGGGATTGAATCCAGAAATTTGTCACTATCAAGATCTTTCAGGGATGGCTAAGATGATAACACCAATGATTCAGTACTCATTTGTGATTTCTAAACAATTGTCTTGATGTAAGTGGTTCTGTACCTTGTACATTTTTTGAAACCAAATTACTAATGATATGAGATATTAGTTAATAACATTTGAAAATTGACTTTGTAAGTTTCATTATAGATTTTTAACCATAATACTAATCGTTTACTGATCTTACTCAAATTTGGTAATTTCTTTCAGTACGCAGATGCATCTATCAAGTAAATATTTAATTTCTTCATTCACAGTGCAATAATCCATTAACCAAGGAACCTAAATTAACAGCAGCCGTTAGAATAGCACCAGAGTGGGTAGACTACGATAATGAAATTAAAAATGTACTGGAAAGGATATCAAATTCAAGCGAGGACGTTTCAACAGAAGAAAGTATAGCAGCAATTAAAGGTATGTATTTCACTTATTCATTATTCACTTAAAAAATTCTCTGTGTTGCATGTAGCATTCTCACTGATGTGATAGCAGGAGAGGAAAAGGGGAGGGGGCTTGCGTCAGTCATACCCAATTAAGTCATTTAGGGCAATACTGTCTTTTGTTGTCTATGCCCTGCATCTTCCCCCACCCTCCCAACCTGTTTTGGTACTGGAGGGTTAGAGTGACTATAAGAGGAGTTATGAATGTCAGAGTGTTGAAAAATCGCATAATGACATTGAAATAGTATTTTTTAGAGTGTTCCCAGATTTATTCACATACTGTTTGATTGTAGTTGGTATGACATGATTGAAGGTTATGTTGTGACGTCTTTTGTAGGACAGAATTCTTTTGTCAGTACTGTTGTAAAATCATAATGTATATGCACACAAACTGGACCTGGAGGCATTATAGTGTAAATGCATTAGTGTCTTTGTGGGCAATAGTAACATGATCCTGCAATATCTCAGTTACAACCACTGTAACTTACTTGACTTGACTTGACTCGACTCGACACGACTGGGCTCGATCTCAGTTGAAAAATGACTCAGTTCCACTCATTATTCAACCAACCGATGATTCAGCTCAACTAGTGATTTGACTATAAATTGACTTGACTGGACTCATGACTTGACTGCTTGTTTTTTTCTTGAGACTTGATTCGTTTACAACACTGCGAGTGTATATGTCCTAGTTTGCAATTCTTATAAACATTAGCAAGAAAAGGTCTCGTCTTTTTGAAAGTATCTTCAGTCTTCATCTTCATTCATTCAATTCTTTGATTTCTTTCTTTTCTCTCTCTCTCTCTTACAGATGAACATACAGAATTATGATATCGGTGATCCAATTCTACCCAAGGTGTAAGTTTCTTTTCATTAAGATCAAAGTGTACATAGTTTTAAAGAAAAAAAGAGTAAAACTGCAAAAAACTATTATTGTCATAATATAAATGAAAGTTTTCCATACATTGTGTCTATAACAAGGCATAGCAAACATCTGTCATGTTTTCTGGGGAAAGCCTAAATTGATAAAATTTATGGTATGTTTTACTAAAGTTTTAGTATAAAATGCAAAGAGTGTTGCCTTGATATCAGACCATGTCACTAATCTTCACAAAGTACAGGGAAACCCCGTTATAGCGAGGTTGTCAGGCATCGTCGATTTTACCTCGTTATATCCAGTACCTCGTTTTAAACGTACACATAATGTATCACACAAAATATAATATGTATGAGACTAGGCATTAAACCCATCTGTTTACTGCTTTCCCTACTTGTTCTGCACCAAAACTATGAACAGAAAGCTGATTATTTTTCATTTATATACTCATCCAAAGTGATAAAGAAAACTAGATCTCAAAATAAAGCAGCAACCTCCACGCTCGTAAGTGGTAACTTGCGTTGAGTACTGTGTACGGGAGGCAGGCTTTGTGTGTGACAGGTGAATGTAAAGTACTGTGCAGCAGTGTGAATTGCACTCACACTCACACACACACACTTGCAGACTACTCAGGGATTTCATTTTGTGCATGGCTGCGTGGCAGGCAGAAGTGGCGCGATGTGCTCTGAAACGATTGGGCAATTTTTGCGTTGCCAAAATTTAGAATTTGGTCAGTGCTCGATGCGACTTTCATTTCCTCGTTTTAACCGGGTGAATTTCTTACGTTTTTCTTTGTTAATCGGTTGAGAAAAATACCTTGTTATAAGCGAAATCTCGCAATAACTGAGCTCGTTATAAACGGTGCTTCTTTCCATTGAAGAGCACGTAAATAAAAACGGGACCGAGACAATCGCCTCGTTAAAAGCGGTACATTGCTGTATCCGAGCTCGTTATAATGGCGTTTCCCTGTATCAGTCTTATTTATGTGTGTGAGTTATTATATTTCTTCTCTCATTTTGTGTTGAGGTACACATTGTTGCTATGTCAGTAAAAATTGGCCAAGCTATCATTTGTTGTCAGGGCAACATGCATATAATTTGCATACATTAGTGAAGTGGTCTATTTTTGCCTGTGATCGAAGTTGAAGCAATAGTTATAGTAAATATGTGTGGTAATACATGGTTCCCAGCCTACCTGTAAATCAGGAAAAACTTGGAAAATGACTTTCCTTTTTCCAGTCAGGGAATTTGAGGAAAGACCATCAAATCACTAAAAAGTCAGGGAATTTTGTTTGTCCAGTGGACTGACTTTCCATGGCGTGGACACGAGGCGAGAAAGAAACAGATGAAACAAGAAATTGGTCAAAAATGATGATCCTGGAATTTTTAACTTCCATCAGGGAAATATCTGAGAAAATCAGGGAATTTTGTTGCCATAAAATACTGGGAACCGTGTAATGGGGGATGATGGTATATTTATTTTATTATGTAACATCAACAAATGAGGGAAAATCAGGGAATTTTGTTTCCATGAAATGCTGGGAACCCTGTAATGGGGGATGAAGGTATATTTATTTTATTATGTAACATCAACAAGCTCGGTACATGTACATTCCAGCCACTTTATTTATCTTAACAGAATAGTTTTTTCTCTACAATGTAGATGTGAAAATGGTTTGGTTGTGAACTGTTATGCAATATGTGCTAAGGATTTCAGTGATGATGCATAAACAAGTGAAACAAATAAAATACTGATGGCAACTAACACCCCAGTAAAGAACCTGCAACAGTATGGAGCTTGTGATGCTCATCAAAAAAAAAAAAGGGTGTGTCATACAAAGAGTACAGCAAATTGTATCTTAACATAAACCAAGGTTCATAGTTGTAACCTGGGGTAGTCTGTGTGTCTTGATCATGACCAAAACAAATTCAAATTTGTCATTATTTCTCATTCATTTAACTTGCAAAATTGTATTGCATTGGCGTATTTAGAGGGGGGCATGTGCCCCAGGCACCACTTTAAAGGGGGCGCAAAAACGCAAAAGAGAGAAAGAGAAAGGGGAGAGAAGGAAGAAAGAATTATCCTTAAAGATTATGTGCCCCTTCCTTCCCAGTCCATGAGGTAAAATGCATGAGAAAAAGTGGTTTCAAAGGGTTAAAAATGCGAAATTTTCTAAAGTTCGGTCGCTTCCTCCACTCCTTCGCAAAGTTTCTTTCACGATGTTGTAATTTCACACCCCAATATATTTGCAATTGTAAAATTGTGTTTTGAGAGGATGTTCACAATTTTTACAAAATGGTAATTATAGTTGCCTTGCTTGATACTGTTAATCAACCTCTTTTAAAATAATGTGCCGCAATATATGATAAAATGTATAGAAAAGCATTTTGCCAAGGTTCAAGATTTCCCAAAAAAAATTGAAATTTTGGTTGCCTAGCTAAACTTCCGGAAAATGTCAGCTAATTTTGCATCTCATTTGAGGAAGTATAGTGAATATCATTTATCAATTTCCCGTTCCTTGCGGATTTTCCTAAGGATAAAATGCACAAGAAATTGCGTTTTTGATGGTTACATTTGCAAACACAATTTACCACTCGGTAATTCTGCTCCCTTGTGAGTAGTCAGTACGTGTAAGCGGAGGGAAAATGGGGGGGGGGGGGTAGCAGTTTCAGTGTTTGCCCAGTGCGCCGTAATCCGTAGATACGCTACTGGGCCTACATCAGTTTTGTTTTGCCCAGTGTTGGGTATACTTAAATCAGGACTCGACATTACTGCAAACTAGCAAATACACACGTCTACTGTAGATGTAAGCATTTTTTTCCTCAGATAATCATATTCACATAAATGTTTAATAGAAACACCTTCCAGTACATTGACATTAAACTTTTAATACAGACAGAATAATTTCAAGGTGACTCCTGTTATAATGAAGTCCTCGGGACCGGTAGTTTTCTTTCGTTGTATTGAAATTTTGTTACAAACAAACAGTTAAAGTATATAGAGATATGTAGATTATAATTTTGTGACCTGAATTATTAATTCGTTGTCATGGGAATTTCGTTATAACCGTGTTCGTTATAATGGGAGTGCACTGTATGTACAGATCAAATGTTCACCTACCCAGTAAGTCTAATGAAAAAAAAACAACTAAAAGAACCAATGACAATTACATTATGTGCATTTTGATGGTACATCACGTAATTGGCTCTGGTTGTTTTAGTTTTTTTTTCATTTGACTTACCTGGTAGGTGAACATTTGATGCACATAATCATAGAAATTATTCCACCTGTATGAAAGGTTAACTATAGATCTACTGGAGGGCTTGTCTATCAACATTTATGTGAATATGATCATCTGAAAAAATGCACACACACATGGTAGATGTGTGTATTAACTAGTCTGGAAGTACAAAACCTAGTGAGCCACTACATGTTTTCTCATGAACTTGGTTTGCTCAATTCACTGTGGAATGTAGTTTAAGTATCAAATAGAATCTGTATGGTTGTGTTTGTGTTCAGACTTGTAATTCATGATGTAACCCTTCTGTGAATATAAGCAAAACTAAACTTGGCTCAAATCACTATGGAATTCACTCTAATAGTCAAGTAGAGTATGCACTTGCAGACTTTGTATTCACAATTATCCTCCTCCCGGGCAATGATATTATTAAGATTATTTATGTGACCTATATATTACCTTGAATATATTAACTACATGTAGATTTTATCCTGTTAAAGACAATAGATGATATACATGTACCTTGTCACAGGGTTTATGTAAACTGTACATTTCATAAAGAAGAATCAAATTGTTAAAATGGGTTAATGTCAGTTGTAATGTACAACAACAAAATGTAATGTAATGTTATTACCTAATCAAACGTGAATATAATGGTTTTCTAGTACCTTACATGTATGTTAAGGTCCCTACATATGAAATGTTTGTTCTCGATCTTCACATAACCCACCGATATCCATCAATTTTTTTGTGCCATAATTTATTCAGTAGTAAACCTGTGTGTATTAAAAATGACTGTAGATAAAAGTATTCTTCAGTAAAGTAATCTGTCAAGAAACAAAATACAGAAAAACATAAAATAAAGAGTACCAATAATTGTTTGGAGAGACAAAACTGAAAGATAGCTGAAGATAAGGACCTTTAGGTGGACAAGACTAGGGGGAGTGAAAATTTGCTTTGTGCTATCCTGTCAGTGCCCTGGAGTATTATGCGAATTTTGGAAGCCATAGGGTATTTTTTGTGCCGATGCTTTGACCCAGTGTGTCGGTATTGAAAAGCTTTGTCTAAATTTCATGATTTTAAATGATCGTGGTGTTAAAGATAGTTTGATAAGGTTTAATTTACAGAGTCTGCCTTAAATGGTCGTCTTCTTTTGACTGAAGATGGAAGTAATAATCATTATTTTGTTGTGTTCAGTCAGGATTGTTCTGGTAACTAATGTTCATTAAAAGTAACTTATCACCTTATACAGAGTGGCCCAGTAAGAATGCTACACTTACAATCCTTAATTTCTTCAACACCATGAGCAAAATGCCATTAATTGTTATTTGATTTGTTAGAACATTTTTTTCCTACAAAATGATACCAAGATGATTGATTTTGAGTAAGGCGTTTAGATCCTAGTGCAATTTTTCTGAGGCAATGTCGTTTCCGAAATTTGTTTCTTTCTCAACTCCTGCGAACTTTGGAACACCAAAATATTCTCCTGTTACGGCGTGCCATAGAATAAGTGGGGAGACAGACTACAGGAATGCCCGCTTTGATACGGAAGACAATGGTAAGGTATGGCTTACATTGTCATTGCAGCTTGCTCATTCTACGTGAGAATATTGCGGTGTTCTGATGATCGCTGGAGTTGAAAAAATAGCAAATTTAGGAAATTACATTGCCTCAGAAAAATAGCCCTAAGTTCCAAACACCTTAATCAAAATTTATGATCATGGTATCATTTTGTTGGAAAATGAATATTCTAACCCATGAAATAATCACCAATAACATTTTGTGGATGATTTTGAAGAAATTAACGATTGCAAATGTAGCATTCTTTATGGGTTACCTCAATACAAACATGTCATGTAGTGGATATCCCAATATGGAATGGATGACATTTCCAGTTTGCAACTCGTTGCTGCACAGTGAAATTTGTCAAATAGAATTTGATATTACTGTCAAAGTGTTGGGTTCAACTTATGTATTAAAAGTTTAAAGTGAGGTAAATAATGTGTAGTTGGTGTAACTTTGTTTCTTCTGATATGTAGGAAATAAGCTGTGTTTAAATATAACTTATCCGTCTATTAGTTTACATGTTTTTGTTCCCATAGTTTTAAGTTTTGATTCTTCTGCTTAGTACTGTATGAAGTTAGTTATATTTAGATGTAATCTTAGAAGTAATATACTTTTAACAGGAATTAAGAGAATAATGGCACACCAATTGCGCAAATTATGTTGGTCAGGTACATGTAGATGCCATTGTGGAGAAAGATAAAATTCTCATACTTTTTTCTCTATAAATGGCTCTATTGAAATTTCTTCTTGTAAACATCTATTATGCTTTCGTTGCATTTTCACACTGTGGCATGTATGTGTTCCTCCTTGTTAGACACTTAAAATACCTGACTATATAAAGAAAGAGACTCACTCCAAAACCTCATTTAGACGATTGTTCATAAAATAACAAGTTGGTATAAACATGTATTTAATATAAATATTATTTATACAAGCTCATCTATTAAGTTAGTACATGATAATTCACATTTCGTTATCAAACCACAAATATTAATCTTTTGGGGAATATTTAAAATTGTACTGTGATAAAATTCCATGTCTAAATTGTTGGGCAGTTTTGATGTCCAACCTGATGGAAGTGTATATTGGAAAACTTTAGATACATTTCATATTTTGTTAAATGAATTTGAATAATCATGATATATGGTGAAGTTGATGATTTTTGAGGCGTGTTTTTCTTTGCTAAAAGCAATGTTAATGATGAATTATTAATAAATAAATTATGATCGAATATCATACCGAAGATGACTGTGTATACTCTCATAATTTTGGGGTACGTTACATTTGATGTGGTAGAGAGTGAGCCTTGCACACTTCTGATTGTAAAGTCCGTTTGTCCATGTTTGCCGTACAAACCATTTGAATCATAAATCAACTGTGATACTCTCTATTGATGTGTGAATCAGCTAAGCTTAATATTCGGTTGATAGTAATAAAAAAATGATACTTTTAGAAGACATTTGTTGTCATAAACAATTCATAAAATATAAACATATTACACGAATATAATATTCGACCCTGAAGCAAGCCTCCAAGAGATGGTTATGATGAAATAATATGCTCGTGTCCTGAATGATCTGTAATCGCATCCACATTTCTAACCAGAACAAATTCATTCAAGTTATGCTGGATTCAGAACTCAATCCATTACAGTGCTAAAGCTTTCCATATTCTTCTGGCCTGGCCGTGTAACCACTGTAAATCTCCAACTTATTTTGGGTGTAATTATTATTATCATCATTGTTTTCATATTTTACCTTCCGATTTGCATGAATTTGTAGATTGGGAGTCTTTGAAGTGATGAACCTTGATTTTCGTCCATGTCACTTCAAGACCAGACACTTTTGCCTTAATTGATTTAACTTGACTGGCCGTTTAACTGCTGAATATGTTCTAAATAGTTTCAGATTTTTTCATCCACATTTTTCCTTCTGACTTGCGTAAAGTTGCAAATTGGGGGCCTCAAAGAATTGTAAACATAGACAACACATTTGAAAATATGAATTGTTAAAATTAGCAATAACTGCAAATATGATTTTGAGAAATGTTTTCTCATTCGAAAGAAAATTAAATATAAAGTTTAAGCCACCACCACTTCATCATATCATCAAATCTGACCAAATATAAGGAGTCATATTACACCACTCCATTCTTAAAATTTTCACAATCCTGGCTATCAGAATTGTAATAAAAAGTGGAGATGTTATTTATCTCACGTAATTGATATGACCCAAAACGTTTACACGAACAAAAATCGGTGTTAAACGATTCCCGTGCTAGCCGATGGTCTGGCGTACGTCTTCCGCATGGTGCAGCGTCCCTTCATCCAAGCACTGTTCCGAATCTCCCGCAAGGTGGCGCGGTGTCGTGGTCGGTACGTCAGAATGGAATGGATGAGCTGTTGGACTTCGAGGCAGATGAGACGGCGGCGTGAGAAGTTGAGACGGTTGTTCTTCATGTCCTCGAGCGCCTCTCTGATGTTGGCGTCGTCGAACGGCATTCTGCCCGTGATCTGGAATGCACCCATGAGGAAGCAAAAGTTTGACGTGGGTTGAAAGACAATTTTGTTGTGATATGATTATTGTATGAAGGTATAAATTTAGTTAAAGAAGAAGACGAAGAGAAGAGAAGAAGAGGAGGAGAAGTTTGAGGAGGATGAGGGGAGAAGAAGTGAAAAAAGAAATAGAAGAAGAAGAAGAAGGAGGAGAAGGAGAAGAAGAGAAGAGGAGGACAAGTAGGAGGAGGGGGAGCAGAAGAAGCAAATAAAAATAAGGACGAGAAATTGGAGAAGAAGAAGAAAAAGAGGAAGAGGAGGACGGAGGAGGAAAAGAAGA
>JZLH01S0458712.1:0-16074 GCA_001188425.1 Eucidaris tribuloides | reverse complement strand
TAAGTTTAATGGTTTAGTAGTGTCTTGCACTGCTTTTTAGCGTATACTTGCAATTCATTTTATATAATTTTCTTTTTTCAAGTTGTCAAAATTATTCGGGTGGCAAATCGATATGTTTGCCTCTCCCCCCCCCCCATTTTCTATTTTTTTTATTGGGGGTAACTGCCCACACCCGCCAGGATTGTCGCCCCTGCCGATGAAGCAAAATTATTTAAAGGCAAGGTTCACCCTGACATCAAGTTAGTTTTAATCGAAGCTGAACAATGAAAGAAACATATTGATAAAAATTTGGCGAAAATCCACCAAAGAATAACAGAGTTATGGGATTTTTAAGTTTTAAATTTGTGACGTCACATGCGAGCAGCTCCCCATATGTCATGCAATATAAATTCCATAATTCGCCATTTTTTAATGGTTCATGATAATTGAATTTTTTTTCATAGAAGCATGTATGAAATAATGTTTCTGATAATATATTTAATGCACAGGTAAAATCATTTTCAAATTTCTGAGAAAATTACACTTTTGTGGAATTAATATCACATGGGGAGCTACTCGCATGTGACGTCACAAATTTAAAACTTTGAAACCCCATAACTCTGTTATTCTTTGGTGGATTTTCGCCAAACTTTGATTAATATGTTTCTCTCATTGTTATGCTTTTATTAAAATTAAGTTGATGTCAGGGTGAACCTTGCCTTTAAGGTGTGTAAAGGAAATTCCTGACAATGGAACGACCATCTTAATACTCCCCTTTGACTTACTCAAATATTTCATCTTTTCGTTTACGTACATGTAATTCTAATTTTCTATTTGCGGATGGACCTACAATATTTAACTGATGAATATTGACGATATCAGAACAAAAGGTCCTGGGCTTGTACGGAACGCATTACGTTAATGTACACAAATTGCAATTTAAGCGTGGGAAATTGCTTCAATTGCAAAGGGTCTGCATTTTAAGAATCTGAACATACCGAATTATCGCGTAGTACTATAGGCCTAAATATAGTTCTCTACACGGAAAATGTCACCCACTGTATCAAACATGCATGTATGCACAAGTCATTTGCGAGTGGAGATGAATGAGGCGGGATGTAAATATGGAAAAATATATTAATGTTTGCCCAGCTCTTTGTAGACGTTTGAGTGCTCACTATGCCACAAAATTAAGCCACAAAAGATGTGCATTGATGCCTAATAACACTGCAGCACTGTAAGAACTATTGCGACAGGTTTATACTGTTGTGATGAATAGGCCTACATGTACGTACTGCTACCTTGTATACGTGTATTTAATAAATATATCAGAACCATTGAAGTTGTAAAGAATGCACTTATTCGATTTCATTATTAGGAATAAAAATAAACACGAACACAAATGGAAAGTATTTCCGGTCATGTAAATGCATTTAGCCATGTTTCTACCGTGCTTACGAAATATAGGCCTATCTAGTTTAATCATGCTTTAACCTCCATGCTTTTATTCAATTATATAATCGCCCAACAATGGTTGGCGGAAACTTATGCAATATCGTTGAGAACAATTTATTTTTAGACCCAATTGTATCTGTCCTTTTTAAATTTTATGCAGTGATTTGTCAGTTTGTTGTACTTCTTTGCTTGAGGAATGTTATATCATACACTGATTATTGTGAAGCAGAAATGTCATTATTTTTTTTAGTGACAGCAAAATTTCCGTGTCGATAACTACCTAAATGACATGGCCAAGCCGATAAATTTAGGGATGACGATTAGTTTTGTTTAGCAGGTTTCATATCAAGTAAACATCCCATCTTTATCCATCTTGGGCCCTTTCCTGTATAGGCCTGTGGTATACTCTCTTCCTATTATGTTGTCCAATATCATTATTCTTCCCCCTCCTTAGCCCTCTTCCCTCCCCCTCCTTCAATTACCCTTTTCAGATGTCTCATGTTTAACCCTAAAAAGCCCAAGCTATTTTTGGCTCTCCGTGGCCCAAGGGGAGGGGGCACATTGTGCCCCCCTTCTCTAAAATCTTTATTTTTTGACCAATCACTCTCAAATTTGGCGCACATGCAAAGCAACTCAAACTCTACAAAACGCAACGATCAAAATTTCTCAAGGTCACCACATGGGGGCGCTATTCACTATAATATAATGAAATACTTAGAAAATATGGATTTTGTTGAATATTTCGAAGTTTTCGTCTTTAATATCCCTTGTATACACTCACAAGTGATTAATTTGTCTCTAAATATACAAGATCACATATAAGTATTTTGAGTAAACTTTGACTGTTTGGGGCTCATATTTTGTGTTACAATACATATAGTGGGAATGTAATGCGTATGCACAAATTACTATGTACTGTTTGTTGCACTAAAGAGTTAAAATAACCTGAATAAATTCATTTTTTTTTATCATTCTGGTAAACTTTTTTGATGGAATTGCACTTTGATACATCAAATCTTGTAATCTAATAATTTAAAATTGAAAATAAAGAAAAAAAAGCAAGAAAAATGAATTTTCAATATTTTTTTATTGTTTTTATTGTTTGGGCGCCATTTTACCCTTCAAAAATAAAGAAAAACAAAAGAAATGTATTGAATATGTTTCGAAATAGATGAAACGTACGTTTCATGTCATATTTGAGTCAATAGATACGAAAAACAAGTGGCAGTAACTCTTCTGTGTAGTAAAAATAGAAGAAAACACCAAAAAATGACACACGTGACCTTCAAAATGTGGTTGCCATGCAACAGATTTCACGGGTAACTCCTAAACTAATCACAAATGTTCGCCATAGAAATTTTAGGAAAAGTCACAAGTTGATCAAATTTCGACAAAAATTGTGGAGTCGGCGATAAAAAATTTGGTGGGGGGGGGACAATGTGCCCCCCTCCTTGGGCTTTTTTAAGGGTTAAGTCTGTCATGTCGATCTTACCAATCTCATTTTGTCCCTACATGTATTGCAGGTGTTATGAAACTTTATAAATACACGATAGTAATTTGAATAACTAATCAACTGTGTTTGAAAACAGGCAATCAATCATCAAACAAACAAACAACAAACGAACAACGAACAAATAAAATAAATAACACAGACAAAACACAAACAAAGACAAGGACACAAAAACACCAAAACCTACTTCTTTGAACTGAGTGGTGCCTCAATCAATTTTCAAAACATGACAGTTGTGAGCATTGGTGTCTTTTCTTGTGTATTTTATACATAATGCTGAAATAATATCGAGTCATTGTGTGCATATTCATATAAAATACATGTACGTAAAGTTAAATTTGTCTCACCGACGACGTGGGTGTTTTTATATCCAATAATGAATTATGGAATGAAGTAAAATGATATTTCATACGGTCATTGAACTTCGTCAGGTACAGCTCGCCCATGGGGCCCATACCGTCTGGCGCGGATCGCAATTTACTGGTCGAGTCGGGGGAATTACGCTGTTTCGCAGCCTTCCAGTCTTGCGTTAAAATTAGCGATCAAAAGGTGCTTAATGCGAAAAATTATTTGTACTGTCTATCACCTTAACCCGTCGCTTCCCGCGACCGGATGGTTCATGTCATTATTGAGTATATTTAGGAAAGCTGTAGGGGGTCAGAGGTCAGGGCACAATTCTGGCGGTGATCGATTAAGTGACGTGAACGTAATACTGTATCGCACAGGTGTAATGGATCAGAAAACGATTGGTAATAGACTTGAAAGTAAGACAAGAAATTGGATCACGTCGTAGGTCAAGTTGATTCTCTTAAATGCAATTTCAATGACATTCAAATAGATATAGTTTCGATGTAATTTCTGGTTGAATTTCATGATGTATCGGTAGTATTTCCGTGTTTGTTATGTTCGTTGCTTTGTATTGAAACCAATTTTAAATAGGCCTACAAAACTAATAAGTGGAGATATGTGAAGCATTTTTCTTACAAGCAGATCTTGACGATCATTGCCGTTAGGATTTTTTATCGGTTGAGAATGAGAAAAGGACGAAGTTGCGAAGGAAAAGGGCACTAATGCCATAGAGGTTGTATGGTGATTACACCATTTTTTTCAAGGAGTTGGAATAACTCTAAACCCTTGCGAAGGAAAAGGGCACTGATGTCATAGAGGTTGTACGGTGATAACAACAATCTTCTTAAGGAGTTAGGATAAGGAGGGTACTCTAAACCCTTGCGAAGGAAAAGGGCCCAATGCCATAGAGGTTGTGTGGTGATTACAACATTTTTTCAAGGAGTTGGAATAACTCTAAACCCTTGCGAAGGAAAAGGGCACTGATGTCATAGAGGTTGTACGGTGATAACAACATTCTTCTTAAGGAGTTAGAATAAGGAGGGTCTACTCTAAACCCTTGCGAAGGAAAAGGGCCCTGATGCTACAGAGGTTGTACGGTGATAACAACAATCTTCTCAACGAGTTAGAATAAGGAGGGTGTACTCTAAACCCTTGCGAAGGAAAAGGGCACTTACATGTATGCCATAGAGGTTGTACGGTGATAACAACATTCTTCTCAAGGAGTTAGAATAAGGAGGGTCTACTCTAAACCCTTGCGAAGGAAAAGGGCCCTGATGCTACAGAGGTTGTACGGTGATAACAACAATCTCATCAAGGAGTTAGGATAAGGAGGGTACTCTAAACCCTTGCGAAGGAAAAGGGCCCAATGCCATAGAGGTTGTGTGGTGATTACAACATTTTTTCAAGGAGTTGGAATAACTCTAAACCCTTGCGAAGGAAAAGGGCACTGATGTCATAGAGGTTGTACGGTGATAACAACAATCTTCTCAAGGAGTTAGGATAAGGAGGGTACTCTAAACCCTTGCGAAGGAAAAGGGCACTAATGCCATAGAGGTTGTACGGTGATAACAACATTTAAGGAGTTAGGATAAGGAGGGTACTGTAAACCCTTGCGAAGGAAAAGGGCACTAATGCCATAGAGGTTGTACGGTGATAACAACATTTAAGGAGTTAGGATAAGGAGGGTACTGTAAACCCTTGCGAAGGAAAAGGGCCCTAATGCCACAGAGGTTGTACGGTGATAACAACAATCTTCTCAAGGAGTTAGAACAAGGAGGGTGTACTCTAAACCCTTGCGAAGGAAAAGGGCACTTACATGTATGCCATAGAGGTTGTACAGTGATAACGGCATTCTTCTCAAGGAGTTAGAATATGAAGGGTGTTAACTCTAAAGCCATGAGAAGAAAAGGGCGCTAATGTCTTTAGGTTTGTACATTGTCAGATTGTTAACGACCTTCTCGAGTTTATGTCTTTATTTTCAACATACGATTCCTTTTACTTCATAACTTCTTTCTTCGCACATTTACATTATTAGACCAGTTTTTGCAATCATGTTTCGTCAAAAAAAGAGAATAGGCAACCAAATTGTTTAATAATGAATCAATGGAAGAAAGCAAATGCATAAATAGACTATTCAGTAAGAGAGTTAGGCTCTTATTACAAGTTTTATAATGATTATAGGCCCAATTCGTATAATTACATAGTTTTGCAGATTTTAGGCAGCTGTCATAGCACACGAGAAATGGAAAACGCAGTCTCTTAAGTTACATGCAGTTGAAGAATGTCTAATTTATGCAAGAATCTCTTCCGCTCACTGTCGCACGTTATTAAATTGAATGTAATTAAGAATGTACCCACGGAATCCCAACCTTATCAATAACCAGTACACCAAATCAATGATCTAATTAATTTATTCAATCAATTAACCAATTAATCATTTAAACCACAAACGGACTACTTATAAAAGTTCAATACACAAAATCTGTCACGAATATTTACATGTTCACTGCATGCGATCGTTGCGCGGCGTTGCATCGGGAACGTTATTCCACGTGTATGCCACCTACAACTTGTACGCTAATTAATCACTTCATAACACGTTTGATATTGAATACATCATAGCCATACGGTAATTCCATTACGCCGACTTGCACTGCGGGAGTGTAAGTGTTCACAAGGAGAACGTCGTAGCGTACAGGAAATGCGGAAAGCGTTTGAGCTGTCGTTGCGTCGTCGTCTTTTTAAAGGGGGACGTCAAATTCCGAGGTGGCGATAAATTCTTGTGTCTTGCAGATACTTCGAGCAAACATTTTTGCTATAGACTCGATCTACCACCTGCTATTTCGATGATGGAACGGTTGTTTAAAACAGTTGCATCATGCCACCAATTAACACCGATGATTACTGACACAATTATAGTAGGTCAATCCTAAATACCACAATCCGAATTGCCTCTTTCTGACGCCCCACATAATAATTGCAACACATGTAAACAAGGAGATACAACCAGATTTAATCCTTTAAAAGTGATTCATCTGGCTAGCTGCGTCCTTTCTCTAATCAAATATGTCTGGTCAAATTATTCACTGCCAAATAATGGAAACTATATTTACACTACAAGGTTGGCAACGCGCGTAAACTGAAGTCAGACACCATTTATGAAAATGAAATTGGAATGGACGTCGATATGAGTTGATTCTCGCTACTTCCCGTAAAATCCCGAAGGTGTCGATGATACACGCCATGAATTACGTCATTGAGGTTCATTCAAGGGCGGCACTGGCATATTTTAAATTAGGGGGTGAGTAGGGTGGGGTGGTTATCTCAAATATACGGTCCAGCGTGTGTACTGGATACGAATGTCTGTCCGTCTATATCCGACAAGTGATTTTATTCCAAATAACTAACTAGCTGATTAACTAACTAATTAATTAACTAACTAACTAACTAACTAACTAACTAACTAACTAACGATCAAACGAACCAACGAAGTTGGCCTAAGTAAGTAAGTAAGTAAGTAAGTAAGTAAGTAAGTAAGTAAGTAAGTAAGTAACTAACTGTCTAACGTCACTAACTAAATGGTAATCAAACAACCTACTACTAAATGCTGAAGTATCTATTTGAGGACAAGTCATCGAGTCACTGAAATGGCAGATATAAAACAGATTTTGAAGTATTTTAACATTTGCAAATTAATTGTGGCTATGGATATTAAAGTTCTTGTTACCGACAGACGTGTTACAATTCTTACACAAGAAAAAAAAGAATAACAAAAGAATAAATAAATAAAAAAATAAAGTAAATATATATATTCATTTATTTAATATATATTTATCCACAGATTTGGCGATATTTGCCGACCAAATTTTGTATGTGGACCGTTACTTTCATAAGAGGATGTCTCAACCGCCTTTGGGTCCAAAGATCTGTATCATGATGAGAGTGTACGCATTGAATTGATTAAGGGTAGGAGGTTACCACTTTGTTCATGTTCAGCATGAATGATGCTGACAGGAAATAAGAACAGAGATGCATGGCCCGAAAGAAGTGTATTTTGAACTGCCAGTCCAACAAACTATACATAAGTGATTTGTTCAAAAATATTCTTCTTCTTCTTGTTAGTGTTAGTGCTGAAGACTATAACAAGCAAAAAGAATATTGTTGTCAATATTTATTAGCCAAAGAATATCTATCTAGTTATAATAAGGTGCGTATCGTTTAATTTATCTGGCCAGCCTTTTATATTCCTAATCCTGTATGTTTCATCTTTTGTTATCTAGACAAAGGTCTCTATATCTAGCTAAATCAATCAATCAATCAATCAATCAATCAATCAATCAATCCATCAATCAATCAATCAATCAATCAATCAATCAATCAATCAATCAATCAATCAATCAATCCAATGAATGAATGAATGAATCAACGAATCAATCAATGAATCAATCAATCAATCCATCAATCCATCAATCAATCAATCAATCAATCAATCAATCAATCAATCAATCAATCAATCAATCAATCAATCAATCAATCCATCAATCCATCAATCAATCAATCAATCAATCAACCAACCAACCACATTCTGGTTCTGAATTTGATTGAATTCGCACGCAAACAACGGTATTATTGTCAGCAGGTGGCTGTAATTTAAGGACCTATGCTAAAATGTCAGGTAATCAACAGAGCCATTAGGATGGTGTGAAACAATCAAATGCCTTAAGCCTAGGATTGCTTCTCCAAACTTTCTGTATACAGTGCCATATCGTTTGGGGGATTGGATGCTGCATACGTTGCCTGTTAACCATGATGCATCCAGCATGATTAATAGAATAACACCACCTGTATCTTATCTATGACGCATCAAATCATATTTCGATGAATCTTGTTCACTTGTAATGATCCCCTAAGATATCGAATTTGAACTTCCCCTATTTCACTTCATAGTAGATAAATGTGTTTAAATATCTGGGCCAATTTAGTTATCACATTTATTCGATGGCCCTGTGAACAGAAATGTTGCCAGTAGACCTGTGGTGTTTTAAAATGCCACTCTAGGATTGCTGCAATGAAAACAATTAAAAGAATTGGCAAGTGTTTTGTTTAAAGGTTAGTGACATGATTGGGAACACTTGAAAATGCCTCACGAACCAAATGAGTTGAAATATATACCAACTATACACCAGCTGGAGTAGATCTCCCAGATAGAAGGATTTGTCTCTAATTTGTTGACCTGTTACTGCACCTGCTCAATTTAGTGGCGTCTTTTCTTATCGTTTTTATTTCGAGGTTTGAGGTTTGTTGAGTCCATTAAGTATTGGGTGTAAATCGACTTCGAGGGCAGAGCATTATCATAATTCTCACTTTTGCGGATTATATTATAAAATTACATCACTGGGTCTTGAATGAAAAACAAAACGCATTTAGGTCAGCATTTACAAATGGAAAGGATTTTTTTTTTTACTTAGACGTGCCCAAGTATGGAAAGTTCTTTATATCGAACATAATGCATTGGCCACTTTGATTTCTGATCGGTGGAGGTACAAAAAAATCACACCCAATTGTCTGCTTAACCGTTACACATTTTTGGCCAAAATCAAAATGCTTAATTCTTACTTAAATCATATAGTTATGAACTGCCTTTCATACTTAAACTTCTGATAGGATCTTAAGTTTTCCGATTTCTTATAACATTCATGAATGATTTTCAGTATAATCAAAGAAATTCCATTGTTTGCTGTGATATGCTCTTTGTTGTATGCTATACTTTAAATATACCGTAGTGTTCAACACTGTGGAGGTTTAATACTGTATTTAATTTCACTATAACACGCATTCTCCACATAGAAACGAGCCCAAGATATCGCGTTCTTAGCCACAAGTGGGTTAAAAACTTTGATATCTGAGCTACATGATAGTGCTTGAATGGACAAAATAAGCACCTTAGAATACAAGACTTGTGAAAGTCATTCTGCCACCAGCAAGATGTGCATGGATAATGAGTGAAGCATCCGGTTAGCTGTTTATTGTAACACAGTAGTCTGTTGTGGAAATGGGTATGGCCATGGAGGTAGAATCTCCATGATATGGCAAAACCAGTCAGTGGTAGACTTTTCGCTCTTTGAAAGAAAAACATGATCTCTTCAAAGTACTAAAATCGACCTCCCCCCTTTTCAAGGTTCATGTACCATAACTTTTTAACGAAACAAGTTTGAGCAAAAATATTTGGCAGGAGTGTTTCTTTACTCGTTGACTAACTAACTTCTGTATGAAAATGTGCTTGATCCGTCTATGAGCAAGCATGCATTAAAGGCAAAATTATCACTTTTCAAAAGTCACAGGAGTAATTTCTTATGCCAAAATAACAGTAAATAATATTTTTGCTCAAAAACATGTGAAGATACATTTTACTGAAAAGTATACGATTTCACCTTTTTAAAAATAAACTTGATGGATTTTACGATTTCAAAATTTAGGAAGGATGAATAATTTTAAATTGAGCTCACCGAACCGTAAATATGTGAAAAGTGTCAGGGTAAATACATGAATAAATGGGAGGTGTAAGGGGACGAACGATGTTAAGATATTTCGATGTTTAACATAAATAGTGCTTAATCATTCACCAGAAACAAAATTTGTCAAAATCCTGTATCACAATTTCCCCCAAATCACCCTTGTGAATTGTGAAAGTGGCATTTTTTTGCCGTAAATATGTACTCACTCACGCATGACTTGACGGATCAATCACATTCTCACAAACAAGTTGAGTCAATAAGTGCATAGACACTGGGGGCGAGTTACTTTTTTGTTATGTTTAGACCGTACACAGACATTAAAACATGAAGGATTATGTTAGCTCATATTTTCAAAACTGACAACATTCTTAAACGATGTTATTAAATATATATTTTTAATTTAAAATTTGTGATTTGAATCAGTGTTTTAAAATTACTTTGTTATAATTATTTGCATTCTTTGGATCTTTTCCTTATGACGAAAAAGAAGAAACCCACATGTTTTAAAGTAACACACAGTCTGCATTTTTTTATATTTTTATTATCAACCAACATTATATTTGAACCATAAGGCAAATCTTTTGTTTGAATAATGACATTTGATATCACACAAGTTGATGTATGAAAGCGATGCTAGTGTAAGACAAACACAACATTTTATCAAATAATCGTGAGTGTATTTATTCTTCGAATGATAAATGTTTGAATAATGTTTTCCAATTCAAATAAATTCTAAGGCGCAGTAAAGGTAGGAATCAGGACATAATTGATAGGGGTAAATTAAAGAGGAAAGTTAAATGAGAAAATAGAACACGATTAAGCATTCATGAGATGCCTACACATTCTATGCACAAACACACATAAATACACACAAATAAACAGACACAGACACAGACAGGCAAACACGGACACACAGACAGACACAGACAGACAGACAGACACAGACAGACAGACAGAGACAGACAGACACAGACGGACAGACAGACAGACAGACAGACACACACACCAAGACACACACACACACACACACAACACACACACACACACACACACACACACACACACACACACACACACACACACACACACACACACACACACACACACACACACACACACACACACACACACACACACACACACACACACACACACACACACACACACACACACACACACACACACACACACACACACACACACACACACACACACACACACACACACACACACACACACACACACACACACACACACACACACACACACACACACAGATCAATTTTTCAATTCACTGACTCCGGAAATGTAGCATACTTGACTATCACTCAGAATCAACGGAGCTTTGCCATGCAATGAATACACTACAGCGAGTAACGTTGATAAAGAGTTAGAGGTATAAATTTGCTAGGGTATTAATTCAATTACGTTCTCACTGCGCGTGTGTTACTATACACTCGTACGCAAAGTTATAGCTTTATTAAAGAGACACACTTAGACAGTGCATGCGATGATGTGAGGGGCATATCGTTCATGACTACAGTATCTTTATTTCATTTAACGAAAACGTATACGATATGAAGTGTTGAAAAATACAAATACCGATTAAGAGTATTATTCTGTAAACCATTGTTTATTGTTGTTTATTTTATATCATATACTGTACTTGATACATTTGTATATTATGATCTTAAAAATTGTTTTGTATAATTTAACTTGCATTGAATTCAAATTATGTACTTTATTGCTTGTTAAGCTGACTATCTGTAAACACAGAGTGCCTATTTTTTTGTAATACTTACAAATGTACTTTTATTTTGGATATCGTGTTCATTAAATCATGTCTGATTTTGCTTGTACATGTGTAACAGGGCTCTCAGAGAATGTACTGTTTTTCTGAAGAGATTGCCCTTTGTAAAGAAGAATGCAAAAAGGTAAAGCTAAATAGGTAAACAGACAAATGAATAGATAGATAGATAGATAAATACACAAACAAACAAATAAATAAATAAATAAATAAATAAATAAAATTTGTTATGATGTTTTCAAAATCATCATGTGGTGTGGGGGTAAATGTGGTTATCGACTCTAGCATTTGACTAAGTGTTAAAGGGACCGTAAAGTCGCAAATCATGGGCGTTTGGACCTGGCCCGACTCGGGTAATATTCGGGAATGCCCGTATACTTTCGAAAAACGAGCGCACACGAATTGTGTGTAATTCCCTATGCAGCACGTATTCACCCGAAGAAAGGCGAACTAAGCCCAACTGACCCTCAACGGCGATTCTGTTCGCAGCTCCACGATTGTTGTTACGCACCACTGAACTCTACAGTACGTAGCATATAGAGTTCAGTGTTACGCACTGCCTTGCAATAGGGGCAAGCGTAAGGTAAATAAACGTACATGGATTACGAGCGGCGCGTCCCTTTAACTTTTAATTTAAGCGTTCTTGTTTCATGGAACGAGAAAAAAGTAATATACAGTGTAACATATTTCTGTTTCCTAGAAAAGTTGTGACATTTTTGGACCTTTCTGAAAAGGGACATCTGCATCATACACCATAATTTGCCTTCCAGATCCAATTTAACTTCTAAATAATCTTTCGAGAACCTAAAGTTTCTTAAGTTTTTGAAGAACCTTGAACCGTTCCCGTGTGGGAAAACGAAATGACCCCTTTTTAGAAACCATTTCTCTTTTCTATTGTGTATACTGTAAAACTGCGTTGAGCGACTAAACGCTTTTATAAACATGTTCTTGCTATCACATTGTAAACATGTTGAGAAGCTGAACGTTGTGCAGGTGCGTCGATCCCCACCCCAGGGGGCAGTCGCCACCCCAATGAAAATATTGGGGGCAAACACATCGATTTGGCCCCCAATAATTTTGACAACTTGAAAAATTCATTATATGTAATGCAAGGATATGTTGAACACACATTGGAAAGCACTACAAAACCATTAAATTTAGCATAGAAATATTATTAATCAAACACTATTTTCAATTTTTTTTTTCACTTTTGACCCCCCCATCCGAAAAATGGATCAACGCCTCTGACGTCGTGTGTCAAATCATTACATCGGTGTCCAATTTCCAAATACTATATGTCAATAATCTAAACTTTCTGAGCACACTTTCTACAGTGTATATATATATATTTTTTTTTTATAGATCTTATGCGTTTACACTGTTAAAGCGTGTTTAGCAATCAAACATTAACGTCTTGAAAGTGATAGCAAAGATGTGTTTAGATCATTGACACTTAGTGTTTCGAAATTGGACATAGATCTTTATTTCACACACGACGTTTAGCCTCTGAACATGTTTATAAGGTGATAGCAAGAATGTATCAAGAAAAGCCTTTACTTGCTGAACACAGTTTTTGCAATACAGTTTGAGGTAGTGTGCGTATCAAGTTTTGTCATTGACTAGACGTGTAGTCTTTTCTTTTCGGAATGAGAGAAAAAGCTCATGCTGTTAACTTCTACTCAGAAAAGTTTGAATATCTATGGGAACTTTCGGAAAAGGGGCTTATGCAATATGCACCATTAAATGTGCATGTACCTCATAATACACGGTAAAACGCCTTTCTTAACGCGTTATTGCTACGCAGTAAAAACGCTGTTTAAAATATTTTAAACAACTGGTTACCGTTGTTAAAGCCTGTAACTCAAACAATGTTTAATTTTTTTAAGCAACCATGATTATTCAATCCATCTTTTAAACAATATTGGTTAAGATTTGAACAACGCTGTTCAAATTTAAACCAATTTCAAATTTTAACCAATATTGTTTAAAAGACATGAAAAGACGGATTCCACAATCATGGTTGTTTACAAAAAAATTAACAAGGCTTAAACAACGGTAACCACTTTTTAAAATATCTTAAACAGCGTTTTTACTGTGTATAACCTTTAAATATGTTTAGAAGCTAAACTTCGTTTGTCAAATGATTAAGTATTGGTGTCCAATTTATTAAACCCTAAGTGTTGATTACCCGAAAATACGTTTTCTTAACACATATTTCTTGATATCACTTTCTAAACGCACTCTTAAGAGGGTAGTATATGTGTTTTTTTGGAGATCGTACATGACTTGTATGCGATGATGTTGCAGATCATTCTAAAACATCGTATAGAGACAAATCAAGATGCAGCACTGCTCCTTTAAGGCACCCGGCTCCTCGGCGCGAGTAATATCAGACAACACCTCTTATTACATTACACCTCTTTCGTCACTTCTCCTAGAGTGGTTGGCCATCTCGCCGGTAAGGTCTAATTTAACGGGCGGGTCACGGGGTAGCCTCCTGCCGTATCACTCGGGTCCGGTGTAAACCACTGAGTAAGAGAACGACAGTGACACGTAGAGAGAAGAAAAAATAAAAGGGGAAAAGAGATGAAGAGAAGAAAAAGGAAGAAAAAGGGGGATTCAAAGGGGGAAAATACGAGGTTAAGAATGTGGAAATTTAAGGGAAAGGGAAAAGTATACAAACCGCTGTCTAAGTAAGATAACGACAGTGACATGAAGAGAGAAAGAGAGATATGAAGAAAGAAAAAGGGAGAGAAAGGACGTTAAGGGGAAAATAGAGGAGACTTAAGGGGAAAGATTGGGAGTCAAGGGGTAGTCTCCTGATGTCGTATCAATCGGGTCCGGTGTAAACCACTGAGTAAGAGAACGACAATTACACGAAGAGAGAGAAAAACATAAAAAGGGGGAAAGATGAAAACGAAAAGGTAAAAGGGGGAGTTTAAAGGGGAAAGACGAGGGTAGGAATGTGGAAATTTAAAGGAAAGGGAAAAGTACTAAACTGCTGTGTAAGATAACAACAGTGACACGAAGAAGAAAGAGATAGAAAGAAAGGGAAAGAGGGAGAAAGGGACGTTGAGGGAAAAATACGGAGACTAAAAAGGGAAAAATCGACGTATGAGTTTGGAAGTTTAAGGTAATAGGGAAAGTAAGCTAAAGTAGAACATGCAGAAGACTGAAAGAGTAAGGATTGTGAAATGAACTTCCCATCAATTAAAACACATTTGATCCTGTATGTGTCCTTCTTTCAGAGATTTGAAGGAGAAAAGAAAGATTGAAGGGAAAAAGGGGAGTCTATAAAGGGGACAGATTTGGAAATAAAAAGAAAGGGAATGGTACTCTTCACGCACAAACATAACAGGGATGAGGAGATATGAAAAGAGAAAAAGCGGAGATAAAGAAAAAAAAAACCCGGGAGACTAAAGGCGAAAGATGAGGGCATGAGTTACGACATTTATGAAAAATGGCAAAAGTACTCCATACACACTATATATTGACTAAATAACTAAGGAGGAAATGAGTGGTTGAATAAGGAGCCAGGGCTATTCAGAGAATTAAAACCTGATATCAGTCTCAGACGAAGTTACAGTACGTACGAGAAGGGGACATTTAAGATGATTTTGTCTACAAAGAAACAAAAAGTGCTATTGATGGAAACTAAGAGATTGAAATTACTCCAGTTGTTGATAGTGAGGACGAGTGGACAAGCGAACCTATATTGACAATCAACTGTGCTGATTATCAGGATGATATTTTTGGTTTTAATGAAGGTATTAAAACATTACAAATAACGGACTTATCGAGCAAAAAGGGCGGGAAATTCAGCTTTTTACGTCACAAACGTGTTTGCTATCTGCAGTAGATAGCAGACGTACTATTGCACGGTTAAAGCGATACACGCCATGGTAATACAGATAAGAGCCAGTTGTGACGTACGCGGGTGTTCTCTATACGTAAAATACCCATACTCATATGCATGCAGCACATCAGGCCAACTGTATAATAGCCTGCTATCGCGTTACACTCGACACGCAGGGATATTGTCTCGTTTTCATTAGCGCTCGTATTGTTTGACGAATCAAGCAATTGGTTTTACACAAATTGAGACGACATTCACTTAGACCACAAGCCGGTGTTTTAAATTGCATATCGATCTTTCTATGACAGAGACCTATATCCAGTATAGTAAAAACGCTTGGCTCTGAGTGGTAAACACATAGCTGTATACTTTTGCAGTACGTCGAATTTGAGTAAAAAAGGTGCATTATTTTCTTTGCTAGTACTAATTAGTCATTACTGCTGTGAGACACCGAAAGTTGTTCTCCTCTTTAGACGCCTTAATTTTGACACAGCGTTATATGGGCATTTAATATGATTCTTAGTAACTAATTCTAATTACCGTTTGCCCGGTCTAGGTCTGTTATAAGACCCAGATGAGATAAAAGACCTATACCAGAATACCT
>JZLH01S0458701.1:30308-41927 GCA_001188425.1 Eucidaris tribuloides | reverse complement strand
AAAGGTTCTGGTTGAATTGAAATTCTGCTGTGCGCATGCAATACTGTCTGACAGTCCGGCAACAGAATTCAACTTTCAATACATCATATGTGCCATTAAACACTGTTTTGCTTACCTGAAAATATTGGGTCTGTAATCTTCTCTTCATGATATATTTCTGTGAAATATCTTTCTCTGCACATATCTCCCAAAATAAAATTGAAGTAAATGTTTAAACGTGCCAGGGTTGTCACCAGAGTGATTTTAGAACTGGGTAAAAAGTGATTGTGAAGCATAGCGAGTGAAGCGAACAGAGCTTTCACCCCCATAATCAATCAAATTGCACAGAAATCTAAGAATTTGTGCCGGGCGGCAAGGCTGAAATTTACCGTGAGAGCCGGGCGGAGATTTTGAGAGTCGGGTAGCTCCGCCCGGCGGCGCCCGGCGTGGTGACAACACTGCCCACTGCACCTATGTTGATGGCTGTGACAAATTCAAATCTAAATTTATTTGGTGAAAGCATTACTGTACCACGTACTTTGGCATAACTCCCTACATAAAATTTTGCTAGTGCATGACTCTAGGTGATTTAACTACAATAATTTTAGTTATTTTTTTTTAAGAGTATGTTTTGTCCATTGTGTGTGTTGCCCAGTGTGTAATGCACATGTGGTCAAATTGGTCACATGTGCTAACTTATTGATTTGGGGAATGGGTACTCTAATTTGTGAATGTTATGCTGGACAGCTTTAATTGCATTTTTGTGTATGTAAAAGTGTACGTATTGATTTCAAATTAAAATGTGTCTGTGGCACTGTCTGCATATTATGTATGTATGTACATGTAATTATTGTATGTCTACATGTTTTTACAGTACTTGTACATATCAAGAAGGTTAACCGACTGCTAACTAATTTGGAGTATGGAAACTTGAGAATGTTTAGGGGACTAATTTTATATGAATTCATATTTCACAAACATTTCCCATTTTTAGATGCGTGAAAGAAGATATTGGAATGATCAGTAATGGTGACAGATAATTGTTTTGTAATCCAAATATGTATGTGCAATTCCAGTAAAGAATGGTTGTTATGCGAAAGCATGACATATTTTTTCACAAGAGTATTAGTTCATTAATTAAGTGCTAATTAGTGCTGTAGGGAATTGAATAATCAATCGTTATTCGATCGCTCACTTCGGTGGCCGGATTTGAAATCGCGAATTCTGTTGCCGACTGTCAGACAGTGATGCACAGCACAGCAGAATTCATTCAACCAGAAACGTTTCAACTATCATACATCATAATGTGCCATTAAACACTGTTTGCTTTACCTGAAAATATTGGTCTGCTGAATCTTCTCTTCAATATATATTTCTTTGAAATATCTTTCTCTGCACATTATCTCCAAAATAAAATTGAAAGTAAATGTTTAACATTTTGATCTTTCTTGCCGACAAAATTTCTTTCTTGACCTGGGTAAGGCGAGCAAGTGCCAGTGTTGAGCACTCTTGTATTGATGACTGTAAATATGGCATCATGTAGACTTTAGCTAGAGCCCATTTAATGTTCTGTGTGTGTGTGCATGGGTGTGTGTGTGAGTGTGTGTGTGTGTGCTTGTGTGTGGGTGTGTGTTGGTGTGTGTATGTGTGTGTGTGTGTGTGTGTGTGCTGCATCGTGTGCGGTGGCATGTCGTGTGAGTGCATGTGTGTGTGTGTGTGTTGGTTGGGATGTGTTGTGTAGTTGTGGTGTGTGTGTGGGGGGTGTATGTGTGTTGTGTGTGTGTAGTGTTATGTGAATGTGCTGTATGTTTAGGTGGTGGCTGTGTGTATTGGTTGTGTATGTGTGTGTGTGTGCGCGTGGCGTCGCTGCATGTGTGTGAAGCTGCATGTGTGAGTGTGGTGGTGGTGTGTGTGTGTGTGTTGTGGGTGTGTGAATGTGTGTGTTTGGAATGTGTTTGTATGTGTGTGGTGCGTGGTGGTGTGTGTGTTGTGTGTTGTGTGTGGGTGTGTGTGTGTATGTGGTGTGTGTGTGTGTATGTGTGTATGGTGTGTATGTGTGTAGGTGTTGTGTGTGTGTATGTCGTGTGTGGTGTGTGTTGGTGTGTGTGCATGTGTGCGTGTGCATGTTGTGTTAGTGCATGTGTGTGTTTGTGTGTGTGTGTGTGTGGTGGTGGGTGTGGTGGGTGTGTGGTGTATGTGTGGTGTGTGTGTGTATGTTGATGTCGTGTGTGTATGTTGTAGGTGTGATGGTGGCTGTATGTGTGTGTGTGTATTGGTGTGTGTGTATGTTGTGTGATGGTGGTGGTTGTAATGTGTGTGGTTTGTGTGTGTGCTAGTGTGGGTGTGTGATGGTGTGGACTGTGTGTTGTATGCTGATGTGGGGTATGTGTGTGTGTGTGTGTGTGTGCTATACAGGAAGCAGGGGGGGTCTAAAGGCTCAAAGCTTCGCTGCAATCATGCTTCCATCATCTGGATTGAGTCGTTTCGTCAGGAGGAGCCGGAATTGTCCTGTCTAAAGTGACCGAGAAATGTGGTTTGATTGATTACTACATACAGCAGCTGCAGATGTATACAATGTATTACAAGTTGTGTGTGCGTGTGTGTGTCTTTACCTCTTTGTGTTGTATACATGTGTCATCCATGTCAGAACTGTGTATACTGGTTATATTTGACACGATAATATGCTCTCCAAAATCCCATCTCATGTCAAACAATTACATTTTAAATATTACATATTCATCAACTATATAAAAAGCATATCAAAATTAGAACAAAGAAGTTTTACCATATATCAAAGTACGCATCTGTATGCCACACTAGCATGGATACATGTTGCGTTATGTGACATGGGTTTATGTATACGTGTTTGTAGTGTGGTGGTGTGTGCTTGTGTGTGGTGAATGTGTGTTGCTGTGTGGTGTTGGTGTGTGTAGTTTGCATGTTTTTGTGGTAAGATTTGAGTGGACATGATAAAAAAATCTAAGAAATGACGTAAGGATGTCATGATAAAAATGGCTTGAAAAGTTATAAAAATTCAAGATTTGATATTCAATCCATTTCTACAAGAATTTAGACTTGAAATGTTACCCATTGTGAGATGATTTGACCACAAATATAACACACATTCCCACAGACCAGCCCGATATATCTTGTTCTTTGTTCTCCACGAGCTTACATGCAGGCTAAACATTTTTTTTTTGTTTGTACAATGACAGTATATGATTTGAATTTTCTGTCACGATCAAAACCCTTTTCCAATAGTACACTGTATGGGTATGTATTAAATTGATTATAAAAGAATAACAAAAATATGATTTAAATTTATGAAAATCTGATTGTTTTGATTTAAAAAAAAAAGATAAACAACCCTGTATTGTGGTTACAACGAATTTGCTTCTGGTATATTTGGTTTCCTGTTATTATTAATGTCCTATGTACATTACCATTCATCATCATGATGTCCAGAGTACAACTCTAAAAATTGACAAGATTTTGTTCGCTTGGGCAAGTAAAATTTTGTTCTGGCAACTAAGAGCAAGTACACAAAGTACACATAAAATGTGTACTTGTACTTGTCCATTTTAGCAACCAGCCAATGAGCCAAAAAGGTTAGTGTGGAGCCCTGTGTACGTGGGCAACAGAGCACTGTGTAGAAACTTGCAATACATGTACGTTGCAATACATTATCGATAACTGCCTACATGTGCAACCAAATACATACAGTTAGTATGTGGTGTATTTTTTCTGTGTTATGCTGTTGACCTTACATGTATCCTATTACATTGCATTGTAATGGAATACTTCAGCAGTGTCAGTCATTTTGTTATCTAATACCATGGAAAATGATGGAATATACACCGTACTGTATTTCCAGCATGCACAGTACTCTAACTTAGTCCATAACCACACCCAGATAAAAGTAAATACTGTGATGTGTAATACAGTACATGTTACCATAACAAAATCATAAATAAAAAGCTTTGTGACTGCTAGTCAAATATTTATGTCCCAAGTTTTGTGCTTGAGAAAGATGTCTAGTAATTTATTCATTAGATGTTTTGTTGTAATAGACATCCATGCATATGCTTTGATGGAATTAATGTGAGATTGGAAAATGGCTTTACAATTCTGTTTTGTTACATATTAAATGAAATGTTAAAATAAGTTGCAGATATATTGTCAGAGGGAGAGCTGCTACTTTACTTGATTAATTTTGTTTTCTTCATACACAATAGAAATTCACATATCATTATCAGCAACATCTTCATGACTGAGATAGTGTTAAATAAATTTGAGAATTGGGTATAATTCTAAGAGTCTTTGTTGTATAGATTTGTGATCATGTGTTTGTTTGCCTTGAGAACATATTAAAAATAAATTTTAAAATTCACAATTTTCATTCAAAATTTAAACATTCACGGTTGTAAAACATGTAGCCAGTAGACATACTGTACATGTACTACACATATTTTCTGTGTATTCATCCAGTCTAATCCTATCAGCATGGATAAAAAGTTACCATTGTGGAGCTTCAATTTAAAATATTGTCAAACTTTGATATCTGAGCCACATAGTAGTGCTTTATGGACAAATAAACATCCTAGAAATAATACAAAAGTTTTGAAAGTTATGCTGCCACTGGCAAGATATGCATGAATAAACATCACTCTTGCATTACAACTGCAGTGAGTACAAAGAAACATAGATCTACATAGTACACACGGTAGTCTATGGGTGGAAATGGGCAAGGTGAATCCAGTCAAACTGAGTACTCATAGATTTTCACCTTTTTAAAGCACTAAATTATCATTTGAAATTCAATTTTTTTCAGGGCTTCATTTGTAGACATTATCAAAGACACTTAGAGCATGGAGGATTATGTAGCTCACATTTGTTAAACTGTGGTCATTATTAACACGAGTATTTGATTCGGTCTCAGACTGATAAATAAAGTGATAAGTTCTCTGGAAAAGAGCATCAGTACAGAATGTTCAGTCAACAAATTAATGGAGACTATTTGTGACTTTGTCTTTATATTCTGTTGACTGTTCTGTACTGATGCCTACGGTACTTGTAGTTGCATCTGTTCTCGTTGAAGATACATGTACAATAATGACAATTATAATTTCTAAATTATGCCCGACTGTACAAGCTCTTCATCAGTGTTCATGAATGTTCATTGTTTACCACAGTGTACAGTAATAATGATGATGATGGTAATTATGATGGTAGTACACCAATAAAAACAAAAGACCTAATAATAATAGTAATAGTCATCATCATCATCGTTAGATGATAATGATGATAATTACAGTGTATTATGTGCCAAAATCTATCTAAACAGAGGTTCATACCACAGATACATAAAATAGTGACTATGAATATTACAGTCTAGTTTTTAAAGATATACTGGTATGTTAATTAGTACAATTTACATTCTGTTTGAATGTCGAACAGCGATAGAATTGTATACATCATAACCCAAATACCAGCACTTTACAGTGTCATTACTGATGTATTTGTACTTAAAATGTCACAACAGATGTCACCACAGTTGAACCTCTGTAGTGTTCTGTTTATTAGCAACCAGTAGGCCTATGCAAAAAGTGGGATTTGACATTGTTTTCTTCAAGAGCAGTGTACTCGGTCATGCATGACATCAGTGATGCAAGTAAAGTATCACTGGAAAGAGAAGAGATATTTCTTTATGGATATTATACTTATAAATCTCTGTAATGGAATAGTTGGGAATGTTATTCCTCTAAACATGGATTACCTTTTTCAATACATACTACATAGCTGCCAAGTAGTACGGATTTTTCCTGGCAGTTGTGTTCGTATTTCAGTTATTATGCGGTACGGTAAACAATAAAAAGGTTACATAATAAAAGAAATGAGATTAGAATGAGAATAAGAAAAATATTTGAAACAGCTGAACCAAATAATTTCTTATGAGAAAAAGCATGAATAAAACAAACCTTTTGTTTCGTCACTCACCAGTGAATGAAAATACGTCATTTCCATTACAATTTGGGCATTGTATTCAACTCACTATAGTAACCAAGGCATTTGGTTCAGTAATTATTTTTGGGACATTCATGTTCTATTCTTTATTATAATCGTACTGAATTTTTGTTGTTGAACGCACAGCGCGCCTATACTTAATAAGAAGCAGACACTGCCGCTGGAAAATCCGTTACTGGTTGGCAGGAACTGAACTAAGAGAAGTAGCAGTGATGTTTTTGGGGGCTCAACTGGTTTGAAAATATGTGGACAATCAGGCCAAACCACTAAACTTGGTGCAACTGGCAGTTCTCAACCAGGGTGACATCACATTATATAGCACTACATGTATACAGCAAATGTAATCATGCACAGTCTGAAGAAGAACATCCCAAGGTCTTGTGTGTGTGCTTTGTGTGATGTTCTGCTATTTCATCAATTGACTGAGCCAGGATTGTTGCCACGGTTACGGAGGTATCAGAAATTCCAGGCCACCTCAGGTTCAGCGGCTACAAGTAGTATGTATGCTGCACCCAGTTGACTTGAAATTCATGGAATTCACAGCCCAGACACAATGCAAGGAGGATGGTGGCATGCTCAATTGCACCTGATACTTACACTGCATAATGAAGGCTGTCTGTGGGTCGTTGCGCACCGAGGCAGTGTGTGGTGTACGAGAAAACAAAGATCGCTGTGTTGAGCATGCATGACAAGATGCCGCAGATGCTGAAAGAATTACTGTATAATACCTGAATATTTCGCAGTGGTTATATTTTTGCAAACTTTGCGATTGAATGCGAACATTTTCACTTCCTGTAATTTCTGTGAACACAAAGTAAATGAAAATGCAATAAAATTGTGAAAATATACTCTGTAGTGGTTTTATTTTTGCAAACTTTGCAACTTACTGAACGTGAAAATTTTCACTTCCTGTAATTTCTGTACAAAGTGAATGTAAATGCAATAAAATTCGTGAAAATATACTCATGCGAATTCCCCATCTTGAAGCAAAATCATGAAAATGCATGAAATATATGGCATATACACACCATTTCAGGTCCCGCTGAAGAACAGTCTATCTGACTGAAGTGGCTACCCTGGGTAAATAAGACGTTATTATTATTTATCATTATTATTATGTGTGAGATTGCCCAAGTTACATCCCCCCAAAATGAAGATGCGTTAAGTTAAGGTTCCTCTTTTAATCCAGAATAGTACTTTTCCACATATTAAATGCCATGTCCTAATTAGATTGTAAACATTTTTGTCAAAGTTCATGAGACGTGACCTTCCCACACAAATTCAGTTAACTCTTATGCACATACCAATTATTTTTACTGGTATTTACCATATTATGAAGAAGCTTGCAGGATGTCTATTAGCGTTATACATGTAGGTGTACATACATGTATACACACAAAAGTGTATTCACTGCTATACAACAGTGAGGCCTTGAGGGTATAATCTTATGTAACCTACATGCATTACAATTAAAAGTTGGGAGCAGAAACAAATTATGAAAAATGAGGCCATTTTCAACATATAGATCATACTCACAGATCTCTGTCTACCCATGTGCATATTGTTCAGTGTCAGGCTCCTTTTTCTTATCACCAGCTCAGGGCAAGTAAAATGATATGTTGGGCAAACAAACAATAAATATCTTAAATTCTCTCTGCAAACCTTTCATTCATTAAGAAGAAATAAATATTTTAAAATTTACTTGCCCAAATAAGAAAGTGAAAATTTAATCTTAAAGGCAAGGTTCACCCTGACGTCAAGTTGGTTTTAATCAAAGCAGAACAATGAGAGAAACATATTAATGAAAGTTTAGCGAAAATTTGCCAAAGAATAATAGAGTTATGAGGTTTCAAAGTTTTAAATCTGTGACGTCACATGCGAGCAGCTCCCCATATGTCATGTAATATAAATTCCATAAATTGCCATTTTATAAATGGTTAATGATAATTGAATGGGGTTTTTCATAGAAGCATGTATGAAATAATGTTTCTGATATGATATTGAATACACAGGTAAAATCATTTTCAAATTTCTGAGAAAACGGCACTTTTATAAATGGTTAATGATAATTGAATGGGGAGCTGCTCGCATGTGACGTCATAAATTTAGAAGTTTGAAATTCAATAACTCTGTTATTCTTTGATGGATTTTCGCCAAACTTTCATTAATATGTTTCTCTCATTGTTCTGCTTTTATTAAAACCAAGTTCATGTCAGGGTGAACCTTGCCTTTAAATGAGGATAATATGTCCAAAAATTTTACCAAAGAGAACAAAATATGGGTTAAGTAATGTAAATAGAATTTCATCATTGTTCTGTTCATTGTACTGCATTTAATACTGTATTTGGTTTGGAAGTTTGAGTATAAAACATCGTGTGTGTTATGTCTTATACTTTTCCATTTCTTGTGTTATTGATGATGGCTTGGTTTGACAAGCAGGCTTTAGCAGAATTGGGGTAAATTTTATTAAGTCCTCTTTAAATTAGTACATGTATATCATACAGTTTGCAACCCCTAGTATAAAATAAACTTCCTATACCTTGAAAAGGTCCTACTCTTTAGTAGTTAAAATTAGTGAAAAATAACATGTTTTTATTTTATTAATTATAATTTGGGCAAGTACAATTTAAGTTCTGAAAGTGGTAATTTTACCTTTGATTTAAATGGGCATCAAGTATACTGTACATGTTTATCTAGTGTGAAACTTACATGTAAGTCCCTGCTTTGAAGTTCACAGGCCATTTTGCTGTTACACTGAAACTTACAACTTTACTAAAGGGTGTAGCTATGGTTATTTCCTCTGAAATTAATTTCACTAATCCCTTACCTTAGCTCAGGGATAGCAAATGTTTGATAGCAGTCAAGGATGTCAAACTTGAATCTCAGGCCTTTAACTCTTAAAGTGCCAGGGATTTAAACCTCTGTGGAGATTTTGTGTATTATTTGGTGCAGATCTGCGATTTCAGCACGTTAAGTGTTAAACTGATCCTCTAATTCATTTGCAAGGGAGGATAGAGAGGAAGGGAAAGGATCTAGATGGTCTTAACATATAAAATGTTTGTGTGTAATGTACCACAAATGGTCAAATACTGTAACTGTATAACAATGTTCAAATTTCAAGAGATAATTTCTTACATTTTTCTGTTAATTTACTTTTTATTAGAAATGATTCACAACATTTATGCACACATGTATGATTACATTTCCACAAATGGATACTTTTACCTACACATACAGTTCAAGATGAAGCATAATTCATTCTGAATTTCTTCTTTAACCCCATAAACTTAAAGGTAAATGACATGATTGGGGGTGGTCCTCAGCTTGGGCTGAAACTACTCTAGAAGCAAGTAAACTATGCAAGGATTCTCCTGTGAAAGTCTTGTGTTGATTCATTCTAACATAACTAATGTCAATATCGCTTGTGGCAGGCAAACCTACCATGTGGCTCTCTATGGGTCCTTATTTTTATTGTGCCCTGCTAGAATTAATGTTCATACTTGATTCTCCTTAAGTAAACAAATTAGAGACAAATCCTCCCAGCTGAGAGATCCACTCCAGCTGGTGTACAGTTGGTATATATTTCAACTCATTTGGTTCTTGAGGCATTTTCAAGTGTTCCCAATCATGTCACAAACCTTTAAGTTACAAGTATTATAATAATAATCACCTTTCGTAGAATAATTGATACAACATTGATCCCTGAAGCAATTTTTGTTATGAACAAATTTCAATTCAATTTGGTGTGTGCCTTTGTAGAAAAACATGAGCTGATCGATGTTGAAGCTTCATACACATGCTTAAAAATGGCCATGTGCATTAGCAATTGTGTGAAAAAAGAGAAATGTTTGTTTAAAATTAAACGTGGAGGATGTGGTTATATTATCGAGGGATAATTATACCCAATGGTACGATTAACAGGATTTGTTGTATTCTCTGAATCAATGGTACTTGGTAGTACTTGTTAAATGTGTGTTTTGTGATTGTATTGCATTGATCTATGTTTCTGTACAGTTTTCTTTGATGAGTTAACAGTAATTACATGTATGATCAATTTAAAATATGTCATGTCTTTTTCTCCCATTTTTCTCTCTCTCCTGTATAGACAAGTATGTCAGGATCAGAGGCGGGCCCGTCCCCTCGTGGGTACACCACCAAACAGAAGAAAATTGGACATAGAAGAGTGGATAACTTTGGCGAGACGACATATAAAAAGGTAAAAACTAACTCCTATTACAGTCAACTCTGCATCTATAGTCAAATCTGTGGGGACCGAAGAAATAGCTTTGACTTGAGCAAAATTCAACTTAGAGGTCCTAACAAAAGAAAAAGACTAGGGGTCAGGTTTGTGCCTTCAACTTAGGCGATTATTTGACTTATGCGTCTTGGACTTGTGGAGAGGTTACTGATATAAAGCCATATTCACATACAGTGTAGTAGGTTTATGTTTATGATGGTGTCTACACCTATGGAAAGTGCTAACTTAAAAATTGCATGTTTGAAGTTTTGAATTCTTTTGACCACAATTTCACATTTCCCTCTATTTCCACTGGTCGAAGTTGCGCTGGCTGATTGGTCACTGATGACACTTAAAATGACACATACAGCTTTCCATACTTCAACACAACACAATGTGTTGGAAGGGAACAAAAATGTCTTACTTGTGCTCTGGCAAGTAGTAATTTGTTAGAGTATAATGGTAGATAACTTTGGGGAAAATATAATTATTCTTATTTTACAATTACAACTATATATCTTCAAATCGGCCCATTCAACTAGAGCAGTAGTAGTCTTCCCCTGTAAATAACAAACAAAACTCCGTGTACTGTCAATCTAACATAGATTGCAAAGTAATATCAGTTATGGGGATATACTGAACATTGCAAACAATCATGAGAAAACAAGGCTATTGTGTTCAATTGCAGGTGAAAATGCCAGTATTGATATTTCTGTTGTTTTCTGTCTGTGTCACTGTCTTTATTTAAGTACATTCAATGTCAAAATCAGATAAGCATGGCGGTACTCAAAAACACAGATCTGGTATTGCAATAAAAGGTTTTCCGCATGATGTTTTGATGGTTTATAAAAAGTATATTTTGTATGATATCATTCCAATCTGTAACAGTTTTATTCAACTCGGTTTATTTTTAGTGCTATCGTTTTCCATTATCTGCAATATTACCCATTTTTATTGTAATTTGATTTTGTTTTTGTTTTAATCATGGATAATAATGCACACTTATCCAGACGTATTGCCAGGTGTGTATGAGAATACATCCGATAGGGTGTTACCCTGAAAATGTCTACATTGTATCAGAACTTACGGAACAGCTGTGGTTGGTCTATGAACGAGTGATCCATTAAAAAAACAAAAACAAAGGTCGCTACATTGATTTATTTTTTGCGGATATCACAATAGTTTTTGGCATCAGTTTGCAGTGTTTTCTTCTCATAGCAGTCATACAGTGCTGTTGTTTATGTTGATATCATTTAGTCTGTGGCATTTGTATCAAGAGCATTAGCACAATATAGCCTATAAGAATGTGACAATTAATATGGCTACGCTCACTCCAAGATGCTACTAAAACATTATTTTCACATGAAAGTTTCATGAAC